>WURT03666396.1:1945-17738 GCA_009936505.3 Holothuria glaberrima | reverse complement strand
TATTGATAATTTCTTAAAAAGGCATGCACAGCCAATCTAACTTTTTGAAACATTATTACAACTAATCAAATCTTCCAATATTTCCCTCCTCACAAGCATCTTTCATTATCCTTTATATATAACTACATAAATTGCAAATAATGGATAACTTAGCTCGGCCGGAATTATTTCCCACAAACTGAACGATTCGAAAACCAAAAACAATTATATAATATATTGTCATGTTACATGATTAGTAATATTAAATGAATATGATTTACCATTCCTTTGTTTTTATCTTCAATTAAAGGACATTACAAAACACAATATCGTCATGTAACGTTGGGTTTATGAGAGGGACTTGCCTTCCTATGTCTTACTAAACGATTAGGATTTCTAAACTCTTCTAAAGGAACGGAAATTTTCTACGAATTTATGAAGTTTAGCATAATCTTTTCGACTTGCTTCTCCTTATTATATAACTAAAATCGTCTTGGACATCAACGGAGATAAAAGAGATACCAGCTGATAAGAAGCGTGGTTTAAACAGACTCAAGGTAATGACTTAATTTACATGAAACTTTGGGCAATTGCTTACCCCTTCAACTGTTTAAGGTACCGATATGGAACGGTTTCCACAAGCAGGGTGAAAATACATTATTTATAACAATACGGAACTGATTACAATCGCTCAATCACTGTTTCCGAAGTTTTCCTTTATTTGATTTTTTTATTTTATGCTTGCATCTTGATGATATGACACTCTTTCGTCGGTTGCAAGGAGAATAATGCTATGTACTGACAAAGAGGGCGCACGGTTTCAAAATCGGAGAGATGTGACTGACTACACCTGACAAAAAAGAAGTGCCCTTCTGACTACGTGCATAATTTTTTTCAAGTGTTTAAAGTAAACATGTACATACACTATTTTGAAGTCCCAAATTTTATCAAATAATCTTGAGCACTGGGCATGCAATAAATATACCAGTACCACAACAATACATATATCTGTGATCATATGTATATATATGTATATATATATATATATATTCTTCAGTTCTGTATATATATATATATGTATATATATATATATATATACATACGCAAAACGGGAAGCTCAAGGACACAGGGGTGTCCGAAATACACGCTTTTGTTACCGTATCTGTGCTCTCATAGGCTATTGTCATCTCTGTGGTGTGTTCTGTCTATGACTACCTGTGGGGAGGAGATATATGAGGACAGTATATACTCTTCTTTCACCTCAACAAAAATATTGCGTAATCATGCGCTCCATATCCTCTTCCAGTCTCACCGAACTGAGTTGTAAATGTATTACAGTTCCTAGCAGGCCTGTATAGCCATGGAAAACATTGAAGGGGGTGTAACTTCTAGTCGGGCGAGGCATTTTTCAGAGGGCGAGATATAGTAAGATGTACAAAGGCAGCGGAAATTTTAGTTTTCAAAAACTTGCTAGGGGAGTGTATTTTTTTCTGGGGGCTGGGGTACTACCCTTTGGCCCCTTGATTAAAAGTTTGGTTCGTAACGTTCAATGGCACCCATTTTTACAAATGTCAATGACGAATGTATCTTTAGTGAAACTAAGGAAATTCGAAGTAACTGGTAAATGGGGGAAAAATTAGAAACAATTAATTTTGTCTTTTACTATATATTAACCATATCTTTACATCAGAAGAATGGTCGTCTCAGGATAGTTTGAAGTTCCCAAGCAGATTTTAAGAGTTTACAAATAAATGTAATTATCATTCTTATTCTACAACAACGTAATCACTCATCCCTCTCTAAGAGTTAAAATCGTCTCAAATAAAATACTTATTTCCTTCTCAGAAAAAATCTTATGACATGTCGCCAATAGAGTTGACGGTCAAGGTCGGATTATTCAGCTGGACTGGCGCCTGTGTTTCCTTTGTCTTGTTGCAATTTTCGATACTGCTTTGGATGACCCTGGCTCGTATCTTCAGACATTTCTTGTCACACCCCTCTATCTCTCCAATAAGGTTTCTGAGCACATTGAGTAAACACTCTTTAAAAGATTGTCAAATGAAAGTGTTTATTTTAGAGTATATTTTTGTGAAGCCAAACAATATAAGTATATGGGTATAAATGTTTCATTTGTACTTATGTACTTAAACTGTTTGGATTCACAAAAATACACTCTAAAATAAACACTTTCATTTGACAAACTTTTAAAGAGTGTTTACTCAATGTGCTCAGAAACCATACAGTATAAGTATATGGGTATAAATGTTTCATTTGTCTTATCGACAAACTTTGCACCAAAAGTTACTTACGGGAGTTTATTGGGCAAACATATCTAAATAATGTATTTTTTTATTTTTTTTTGCATTTTTTGTAACCAAAGACTTTACAGATCAATGTGATCAAAGCTGTGTATGAACATTTTCGAGGAGCAACTGCTCCTGCCCTCTTCTCACGCTATTCAACGGTTTCTTTAAATCGTAGAATCGGCACCTACTTTCTTGTTTTAGAATATAAAGTGTAGTCAGCTGTGCATCACGTATAGCTCGGGAAGGAAGATGGGAAATCCTTGGGAAATTTTACCTCACTGGTAAAAAAATTGTATGCGGTTTCATGTGAAAGTCAATACAATACAACACGATACAATACAATACAAGACAACACAATACAATATAATACAATACAATACAATAACAATGTGGATCTAAAGAAATATTCTTCACGATATATTGCTATGCAAATGACTGACCTCTCGTTAATTTAGCAAACTGTGCACGTCTGTTTGTAATAGAGATGAATTCTAAATTTTAAACTATTATATTATTATGTAACTTATAGAATTCAGCTTCCTCCTCTCACAACAGTTTGGTCTCTGGTGTGATTCCATTGTTGTATCAAACATTAAACATGTGATTATTTCTTACTCGGCTGCGTGTTTTTATGTTTTCTTTCATTTCATATTCGTAACTGCTAAATGATAAGTTTCTAAAAGATGCATGAAGAACTTAAAATTTAATTCAAGCCCAGTTGGTGTAGTAAAGGTTTCCTGTGGACGCGATTTAAAGAATCATCTTAGTTCCTTCGGGGTAGGAGAGGGTCTTGGCTGAGGACCTTTTATCAACATACGTGTAGCATATTGATGACATTCTCCTCATAGAACCATCAATAACCCCTATGACCCCTCCCTATCCTTTCGTTATTCTCTATCCTCTGCTAGTTGCCACGATGCGAGGGAATAATAAAAGATTGTTTTCGGTGGTATTCGAGATTGTTAACAGAAGCGAGTGCGATAAATCAGCTGGGAATTGCCTACCCAGGTTTCAAGTACAGTGTAAAAAGTTCCGTTGGGCAAAAACCTTCACGACCTACTACGCTTCAACCTTACATGTTGACTCATGGGATCTCGGTGTGACTTTTCCTGTCGAATAAATTAATAAAACAAATATGTTAGTGGGGATCTTGGTCATTTTTAGCCTCGAGTAAGAGTTCATAACGGAAATAATTTTTCCGTTCCACACTTCTTTCATTTTTACTTGTAAACACTCCTGAACACTTTTCAGTTCCACGTCATGATGACATCATTCATCTAATCAGTGAGGTTCACCAAAAGAGTCACATCCCATTAAATTCATCCCACCAACGATGTTGATTCAAAACTGACTCGTGACAGAGGACAGTTACTCTTCTTAACTAAAACAGGAGAAACGACTTAAAGCAAGTCTTAGAAACATCGACGAAATTTCTTCACACAGCGTAGCAAAAACCGCACGCAATTTCCGCGGACAATATGCACCCCAGTGTTACAGCAGGGAGTTACAGCAATATTTACATTGATAGGACCTGACGAATCAATGCGGCCAATTGAGTTACAGTTACCTGTGACAGCAGCACACCGGGGGGTTGGAAATTAGCCCGATATGGGAGCGGAACTCTACCAGGGCCGACGTATGGTGGACATCTTGTAGATGGAAATATTGGTTCACAAAGATCTCACGGATGAACCGGTTAGAAAATTCAAGTTTGTTTTCCCTAAAAAACTTGATAAAACATGAAGACACAATTTTCAACCTTGTGACACAGAGTCATAAAATATAATGAGAACTGAAGGTTGCGAGTGTTTCCATTTTTATTCCTGTGACTAATCAATTTGTACAAAATCGGGCTTTTGAAAGAACAGAGATTCGTTGTGTTCAGTTATCAAAAGATTTTAAACTTTAAAATTTATTTCTTGCATATTTTCGGAGATAAGATTATCAGTGCTAAGAAGTTGAGTGAAGGACGAGTTTATACTAAAGACAGTTTTATTGGTTTTAGACAAATGAAACATAAGAGAGTCTCTCCTGCAATATTTAAAAATTGAGAGTACGTCGCATTCTTTTATTCAATATTATGCATGCCAGTTTATCTATCCGCTTGAGAGGAAAAGGTGTTTATATTGTCATGAGCCCATTAAAGTGACGGACGCGGAGGATGCAGTGAAAATTCTACGTCTAATTTTTGTCGAGAAGGAATCGGTCAAAATTAGGAAAAAATCCGTAACTGTCAATAATCTGGAGGCAAAATAGCTGAATCCATAGACGTAGGAAGCGGGGGGGGGGGCTGGGGGCTAAAGTCCCCCAGTCAAAAATGCTTCCGCCCCCTAGATCCAAGGACGGAAACCCCTCAATTGTCTCTTCTGTAAGAAATGTCAAAATTTACAGTAATTTCCCTTAAAATTTGTCCAAAGCAATGCACCAAAATTGCATCTTATAGGACCCTCAAATATCTAAAAAATTTCCAAAGGGGGACCCTTCCCCTTAGACCCCCCCAGGACGGCGATCCGAAACAAGGTTCAGCCCCCAGTCTCGAAGAGCTTTCTACACCTATGGCTAAATCAGCCCAAAAAGCCAGAATTTGTGCCCTCTGACAGTCTGACCAGAAAACTCGTTTTTCACCCTTTTCACTTCTTTTATATAATAAGAGCGCGTCGCACAAGGTTGAAACTGGGCATTTTTTCTGTCTTCTCCCAGAAATGGGAAGGTTCCCGCAGACTTAAGAATATCGTTTCCGGATTTGTACCCCAGGGAAATGAAAAGAAACAACAAAATATTAAATAAAGATGAAATAACGTTTAATTTTTCTTTTTCTTCAGCACTTACAGAAGATATTTACATAATTTGATAACACCGATTAAACTTATAGACATGCTTATTCATTTATTATATTAATCTCGTATGAAAACGTTTTTGGAGGAAGCAACGTGAATTAATCTGAAACATGCAATCAATTAGTCGACCATAGCAAAATGCAGACACGTAACGGGGGATGATCCATGCTGGGAGCATATTTGTATTAATTTCCTCCTTGTGCCTCAATCCTATGTTATGTTTTGTTAGAGGAAATTATCGGAACATTAAAATGAAATTTGAGGCTTCCTAAGTGGTCTTATCAGAAGACAGTAAGACGTATAAATTTATTAGCTGAGACGCCACGGTAGTACGTCAATAAGTAAATATTTTGGGGACTTATGAGTAAGTATTAATTTGTATCGGAACACAAAAAACGCAGCTGCAGTATTGAATAAGTTTTTAGGCTTTTCATGTTTGAAGCTTTTTGCATGGGTCTTCTCAACTTCTCAATTGCGTACGGTAGTTAAGGCCATGAACAAATAATCTTTCTAATGGAATAAGTAACAATTACTTATTTAGTATGTCTATAGAACATTGTTAAGTTACAAATTACAAAAAAAGTTTCCTTAGTATACCTCACGCCACCACCCACTCCCCTTTTATAAATCATCTCTACTGCTTCGATTGCTTTCTGTTTCTTCATTGCATTACTTTGTGTAAAGTATGTCATGCAATAGATCAAAAATATGACAGACATATGTTTGATATCAGCCTAGTTTCATGTTAATATAGTTGACTTTTTGGCGCATATATTTCGGAATTTGAAACTGTGAGTGTTTCTATCCAGATCAATCCGATTTCTTGCAACACAGCCTGCTTCAGGGCACTATTATCGTTTATAAGTGGAAGTACTAACCATACGCACCTGTGCTATTTGATCTCTTACTTAGACCAGTGCGGAGTTTCATGTATAGAGAGCATTGCAATTAAACTTCTACACTTCAAGAGGTTTGTACTTTTGCCAGGGAGTTTCTAATAGCAGCTCCCTGCTCATACACCGCCCATCGCCGCATTGGGAACAGGTTCTGATTATACATCACCCATCACCAAAGTGAGGAAAGGTTTTGATCAGGGAGTTGCTATTAGAAACTCCCTGCCTGATCAACTCTGGAGTAACTTCAATAAAAAGAGGGCGCTATAGCAAAAGTTTCACAAACGTCGTGTCGACAAAGTATCCAAACTTTCCCCAGAAAGAACTCCTGCAGTGCCATAGTATAGTGTGGGTGGCAAGCACAGTTGTATCTGATAGACCTGATTAAGATCCTTGACCCTTAGTCCGCCAGTTACACTCAAAAGATATTTTAGCATTAAACTCTTATTTTTGTTTTTGTCTACAGACGGACTTGTATTTTAAAGTTTATCAAATTTTGTAATCACGTTCAAATTTGTTATTTGGCAACTATTCACGTCATTCACGTCATTCTCGTTATTTTATTTTTAAATTCCAGGTCTAACTGATCTTGATACTCACCATGGTTACGAGAATGACGCCTATCACTCACATCCACCCCCACCGAGAAGCAAGCGAATGAGGACGTCCTTCAAACATCATCAACTTCGAACCATGAAATCGTACTTTTCGGTCAACCATAACCCAGACGCCAAAGATTTAAAGCAACTTGCACAGAAGACTGGCCTAACTAAGAGAGTACTTCAGGTATGTGGATTAGCAGTATGTAAACGTAAACTACGGTGCATTGAAATGAAATGAGTTCATCTTAAAAAATAATAATTTTCTCATTTTAACAATGACATAATGAATTAATTCAGTGACTTTGGTTTTGCTGAAGTTATTATGATAATAAGTGGTGGCGCTGTGGTCATTATGAAAATAAATACAATTCGACTGGGATCCATATAGAAGAAATGGCAATACTAAGATTTTACAACAGCAGTGTCGTTCTGTAAAATAGCACAAAATTGTTAAAAGTCGTTAAATCACGAGTTAGAGTTAGAGTTTGATGAGATTTTACGGCTCAGTTTGTAACCAATTGGTTTAAGTCGGGCCGGCCATGGCCTTTTTTCCAGTTGTGGCTCACTGGCTTATTTTCCCTACTCCATTGCCTATTCTTTGGTATGACCCGGCCAGAATTCGAACCCCCGACCTTCCGGTTGCAAGTCGGATGCAGCCGGAAGGTCGCGGCACGAATACCGGTAAAGGTAAATGTGTAAGGATGTGAGTAGGTACCAGTTTTGTCAACTCCAAGTCATTGCTTGAGTCAGATCCTTCAAAAACTACCTGGTTAGAGTAATTGAAGAGAATTAACCCAATTGAAATAACTCAGTGACTCCCGTATGTGACTCGACTCAAATAAAAAAAACAGCATTAGCTAACTTGGTTACAAATATGGGGAGGTGATTTTATATAATAACTTGCGTTGCCTTGTCATGTTACATTGAAATCAATACATGCATGTATGGGATTCTTTGCTAAAATTAATGTTTATATTAGGCCATTGTACTGAACCGAAAGCGAAAATGAGCAAGCAAAAGAAAAAAAAATAAACTTAAAATACCTTTTAGAAAATCAGGCACTGAACAAACACAACCAAACCTGGAACAGGTTTGATATAAATATATATTTTTACCTATACTTAGTCTTATTTACGTTGTACTCACAGGCCATCACGCAAGTACGCTTTTTACCCATTCTTAGAGATATTGAAGTTAAAGTTATGATGCTAATGCAAAGTTCTGTGAAATTGCACTTGAACCCGTATTCATAACCTGAGGTAATCCAGTCCTCTTTATACTGGTACGAAAACAGGGTAATTGACTTCAGTCTCCTTCTAATGTCCTCTCTTAAATTCAGGTTTGGTTTCAAAATGCGAGAGCAAAATACAGACGGACCGTTTTGAAGAAAGATAAAGATGGCACAACCAAAGATGAACAAGGAAACGACCAGAATAGTTCGAGGTCTCCTAGCAACGAAGATACCGATCCTCTTCGAGAGCAGGAAGACGAAAAAGATAGAGAAGATGGCCACGACTTGTCGAAAGAATTCCACGGATCTGACGGGGAATCATTGGACGACAAGCATACTATTGATGAACTTAATGAAATGGGGGAGAACATTCCAAACGAAAGTTCTCCTGAAAATTTGGTAACTATGCCAAGCGGTGTCACTTACAGTGAACTTAAAACTGCGTCACCGGCTTTAGCTGATGAAGTGTCCAGTGTATCATCCATGCCTACAAAACGTGGGAACTGTCTCCCATTGGCTGATTGCGATGACGTAAGCCTTCGCCTTAAGAGCACATCTCTGAGCCCTAATTTCTTGCCAGGATATCCCGATATTTTTAGAAGTTGAGAACATAAGCCGTAAGGAGACGCATATCAGTAATGTAATCTAGTGTAATGTGTGTTCCATGTAGTTAATACTGTAGTGGTGGCCTGCATGAATTCTATCGTCCCGTTACCATAGAGATAAGTTTGAAGAATGGCCCCAGGCCTTACCAGTCCGTTCGTGAAAAAAGGTGCTTTACAAGTATGATGCAAATGTTGACGTGACGATGTATCGTCAGATGAGAGTTAACTCATCAAATACCTAACTAGGCCTTCTCCGTAAGAGTGACGTCACTAATCTGTTAGCCTAGGGTGACTATACTGCTAGAAATATTCACTTTCCTCCTTTAAAACTAATTTTAAAGTCTCGTTACCTCCACGGATCAAGACCCATACCTTCTTTCTCCGTAGTACTCCCATAATCGGCCTGAAATTTTTACAATAGTGCGTTGTATTATTGTTTACTAAGAAGATCATGGGAATATAATCTGCCATGTAACAATTTCCAATTTTGTACACTTTCTCAGGGGGGGGGGGGGGTTAGAAATTTGTGACTAGTATGTTTTTACGATACAGAGAGACAAATTCTGAATCGCGCGGACTATGTTGTAGGTTTTGATGCTGGAGTCTTTGGAAATCACACGCCACCTACTTCTCCTTTTTTCCTTTACCAATCGTTCAAGAGCTGCGTTCTAGTTTATATGTTCAGTCTTATAAAATGTAATCGTTTTGCGTCCATTGCCCAATGATGACATTGTCTGCAGCAGTGGGTCTTCGTTTTGTGGTGTTTTGCATTTTTAAAATTACCTTAAAGACCGAATAATGTATCTGTTTTGGCACTGACGGCATTCCGTGATTATTGCGATGAAAACACTTAACAGAGCCTTGACGCCTATTCAAATAATTTCAATGATATAGCCCATCCCTGCTTTTAAATTTTAAGAGAAATCCAGTTTTTCGGGCACTAGTGCAGCCTTTACTTCAGAGCAATGTTATACTCTGAAAGGATAATACACAGTGTGGATTGTACGATGTGTTAGTTGCACTTAAACCATTACTCGACTATGAAAGCAAGAGGCATGGACCACGCCACCTCTTTAACGAGAAAGCAGCCGAACGACCATATTTGGGCATAGGTTCTCAAGAGGCACCTGTAAATTGCCAAAAGTGGCATGCAAATGATTCGAAAAGACCGAGATTAAATAAGAAAGCAAAGCTTTTGATTAAGTCCTGGCTACTTCAAATTTTTATAAAGTATTTAACTCAGTGGCGTCACCAGGATCACAAAAATGGGGGGGGGGGGATAGTGGGGGAAAGCAATTTTTGGGGAAAATGTTGTGGGGCTCATTGCTCCTGTAAACATATCTTTGTACAGGGGTAGGATGGGAATAAGTGGGGGAGACCATGACTGGAGGGCAAATGCCTCCCCATGCTCCCCCTTGTCGATACCACAAATTTTATTCACTAAAATCGGCCCTTCTGGTACAAAACTTTTGAGACAAAGTTGGACAAAAATAATATGTAACAGGAGAGACAGAGAGAGAGGGGGAGACAAATGGGACAAGAAACTTTTTTTTTCGCATTTGGAGAATCTTGGGCCAACCAGCATAGTATGGTGTTTCGGAGTGTGTAAGAAGAGGGGATTCGGAGGGAGGGAGGAGGCAGTCCCTTCGAAGAAGCTGCTCCCGCCACTGCAATTCGTTTCCGGCTCCCTTGTCGTTGATGTCAGCTAAGACCATGCAACAACTGTCTTAATATAGCAATTAGAATCAGTAAATGGATTTCCATTAAATGTGTGATCACATGCTTTCAACCACGACCTGAAAAATTGTCTCCCTTATTATTGGGAAATCTGTACTTGACTCTGACATGACATTTATATGTTCTTTGGAACAGATGTGTATTCATGCTTTACAGTCGAGTTAAAGGACAAGTTGAAAGGTTGTCAACGATTGATGTGTGTGTGCATGTGTGACTAGGTGCGTATGTGTATGTGTGAGTGTATGTGTGGGGTGTAATTATAACTCATTAATGGTTGGCCCATCTCTTGAAATACGTAAATGACAGTTACTGGGTTCCAAAATGTTGTAAACTAATCACGTTTGGGCACCCGGCACTATGTTTATGACGGCAAATATATGTGTGTACCATGCCAACCAACAAGGATTTTTTTCATTTGCTGTTGATATCATAATTATCCAGTGTAGTTGCCTTTTCATTATTCTGTTTGTAACATAAAACTTTGTGCAAATATTTATTTTAGTGTTCTTTTTTATTTTACAGAAGATTTATCTGTGTCATGTTTGTAAATATTTAAGTGGCAGGTGAAAAACCACAGCTTACAAGACAAAAAAGGATTAAATTCTTTCTACTGTATCACCAAAGATTTCTTCCGCCCGTGCCTTGGTGATTCAAATTGTGTCGTCCATATGTTGATTTACTTACCGCATACCCAATGCAGACCATAGTTCACCAAGAGAAGACTGGCAATAGAGTACTGATGGCTTGTGTCGAGTACCGTAACTTATCAGTGTGCAAGTCCTTTTTAATAATGATGATCCATCGTGTGTGTCGTGAAACA
Organism: Holothuria glaberrima; assembly: GCA_009936505.3. Classification (NCBI taxonomy): domain Eukaryota; kingdom Metazoa; phylum Echinodermata; class Holothuroidea; order Aspidochirotida; family Holothuriidae; genus Holothuria; species Holothuria glaberrima. The sequence continues at coordinate 6,728 of WURT03666396.1, read as the reverse complement.
TGTATTGCGAACGTTGCTATTTCTTTCAGCATGTAGTTGGAGTAAGTTACATTTTTTAAATTGAGTGCACCCTCCTAAAGAGATTGTTTTATAAGTTTGTTCACGTTTTAGTACTCTTTTGTAAGAGGCCTTGTCGGCAATGACCATGACAAGGAACCAGCCTAGGGAACATTTCCCCTACACACCGCTTCGCATAAAAGCCATTGCTTAAAAGCTCTGTAGCATCGCCCAGATAGTGAAAACCTCACGACCAAATTTGATTTTAATCCTTCCTTCAACTCAAACAAAAAGTATGTTCAGAACCTTTGAAAACACGCATAGTTTCTTTTTAAGTTTCAACGGTGTCATTGCTGTCAACATCACTGATCTGCGCATATCAGCATTGACCAATCAGAGTGGCTGCGTGTATATTTAAAGGTGTAGTTTGGATTTGGCCTTGTCTTAATGGAAGGCAGTCGACCGACTGTGTATCCATATACCCTCGTTGTTAAAATAAACGAAGAAAAACGTATTCGGCCCTTAAATGCTGATTAATTATACTTTTTGTTAAAAACAGACATATTTTGGCCGTAATTTAGAAAGGGTGGTTGTAAAATATGTATGAATAAATTCAGTTAATAAAACATACCCTGACATGTAGCCAGCAGTACTGGCTTAAAATGTTATTCATTAAGTTCTAAAGGTTGTGAGGTTGGTCATGTTCAGTCTGAGTTGGAAAAAGTAGTCTAAGCTGTCCCTTGGTGACGAAGCCCCTTGGGGAGCAGAACTTCGAGAGTAAACGTTTAGTTTGCGCCCTTCGGCTCTTCGCCAGAGAGTCGAGGGCACAAGTATTCATGAGGTTCTAAACTTAAAACTTGCTGACAGTTGAACGATATGATATCAGAGAAATCTTTTAGAATAGAGAACATGAAAAACTAATGAATGAAGAAGTACAAAAAGTTTGTATTATGAAAATTAAAACAGATTAACATTTTAACATTTTGATGTCACCGTCGTGTTTAGATTTTTTTGTTTGTTATGTTTTTGGTAAATTGACAGTGCATGTAGTTTGCAAGGAAGAAAGTTGTGACCGTTAGTTTTGTAAATGTGAAGACACTTTTTGAAATGAATACATACTTTCGCCGGTGGCTGCGGAAGTGGGACAGTGGGACCATTCACCCACTTTCACAGAGGGCTCCAAATTGTCCCCCACTTTTCCCTAAGACGGTCAGTGGACTCAACCAGGAGTCATGTGGCTACTGTCCCCATCTGTTATGGGCTTTGCTCTTCCACTCCCGCTGTGCATGGTTTTACCCACTCTCCTTCCGCCCCTCCCCTAAATGTAAAATCGTTCCGCCACCATTGACATTTGCACGTAAGAAACTTGGGTGGAGAGAAAATATGTGACAATCAAACATTTTGAACCTTTTGATGCTTAGTCTTGAATCAGTCGCTTTTTGTGTTGTATGATTGGTAGCAGTTTGTGATGCTAACCAAACTATATGTGGACAAAGCTCGTTTGTGCTTTTTCTCAGTTAATTTCGATAAGTAATTTAATTTTCGACCAGTCCATAGCATGTCAGTGTAATTTGGAGCTAGGTAGAAGGATCAGAGAAAGGACAAATACAATTTGAACAAAATACACATCTGTCGTTTGTTTCTAATTGGTTATCATTTTTGAGTATCTGTTATTATTCAAGTCAGCCCTAGGTTGCAGTACCGTCTAGAGCAAAGGAAAAAGGGAGCACTCACCATCTAAGCCTTTAAAACAATATAAAATGATAGAAAATGAATAAAAAAAGGCTAATGAGACTAGATCAGTCATGAGAGAATTTTATCTTAATTCTAAAAGATAACAACATTCATGCGATAGGTGTTAGGTCCCTTTAGCACTAGGTACGACGCGACACGATACGATAAAAATATTGAAAACAATGTCTGTATGTAGACCCTTTAACACTGGGGGCGATAGGACGCGACACTATGCGACGCGCTACTACGCGACGCGATACGGAGATGAAATCGAGTTGAAATAATTTCAACTTTTTACCCTCATGTTGCCGAGCGATACTTTGAGTGACCAATGATGAGATGGAATTTCTGTCCTGTTAGATCACATGACTAATTGCATTATTGGAATATCGCTGAGAGATTGAGAAAAAAGTCGCCTGTGGTGTGAAAGGTTTGGCGACATTTTGATCGTGTGGTTTTTAATTACGTCGTGTCGTACCGCGTGTAATGTGAAATGGGGCTTATAAACAGCTAATGCGCAGGTCACACTAGAGCGATTTCAGGTAGGATTACGGTCCGATTTTTGTGACTTTTAGTTAAAATCTTCTCCATCCCTGGTCGGAAAGAGCAAAAAAATTGCCAACCTGTGTAAATATATGATTTCAGTCCGAGGACTACGAAAATGAAATGTAAACTATTTCATGACGTCACATTGATAGACCGCGTTTATTGGACACGCGTACAAAAATTTGATCGATTTTCGAACAAATATCGCTCTGTTGAGCGATATAAGTTATATAATGGTAGCAGAACAGATTATCGTGAGACATACAAGGATCAGTTATCGATATAGAGCGACCATCCTTAGAACAACGTCTGAATAAAAAACTATGTATCCCATTTAGAAAAATTCGGATCGGATTTCGGATTGAAAATCGCTGTAGTGTGACCCGCCCTTTTGATGATTTTTCGGGGCCTTTTGCTCGCACATATCTTAAAGATAGTAAATACCATAGTGGCGTAGCCAAAAGAGGGAGAGGAGGAGGAGATACTGTCGAAGGTGTTGGTGCATTATCTAAAAATTTTCAATGCGGGCGTGGGCTCCCAAGCCAACTTTTGTGATTCAAAGTGCCATAGGCGCACAGGATTTTTTTATAGAGATAAACTAGTTGGCAAAACGGGAAAGTTGCCCGAGAGTTTTCAAATTTGCTTAAAAGCAACTCCACAGAGATGAGCCCCCTAGCACACATTCCCTATCGACTCTCAACTCCCCATCAACTCGACTGACCGGACTGCTAGTAAGAATAACTAATGTAAATTTATAATCATCGTCAGCCAAAAATTCCTTACATAGCATTTTCAAATTTCACCTACAGAACCCAGGATGTCCTTAAGAAATGGTTAGGAATAGCCGTAGGTGCCATCAAAATTAAAAAAAAAAAACTTGATGAGGACCCTCTGGCCCCTGTCTCTGTTTTCGCATTAAAATGCTTCCTCGGTCCCACCTTATGTGATGAGAATGTAGCTTCCAAATTACTTGTCTGACATTTAAGGTCTACAGTTCCCCATAGTCGTATGTATGAGCTACCCATAACAACATTTCATTGATTTTGTAGGCCCCTTGTATGTTACACCTCATCAGCAAACCTTGATCGTCCTCAGAAAATTATACCACCCCATCCAAGGGAGAGGCACAATTTTCCTGGCCTTACGAAATAATAAGAAAAATGGAAGGGATAATAAGTGGCTGTTAAGTGTATAGGAGGAAATTTGTTGTAGTAGATAACCTTTGCATAAGTGGAAATCGATGGGCACAGAGTTTTGAAATCGGATTTTCTTGCTTCAAACCCGTGCATTTGGGATTTCTGACTCCATACACACCCAATAATTAGACCATAATTACGTCCCTATATAGGTCCCCGATAACCAAGATCACAGTTCACGTGAATTAAGTATCAAGCATTATTGCACGCACTTACTTAATGTACTTAATGTATAAAATAATGAACATAAACAAGAATAAGGAAAAACTGATAAGTTAAGTCCCCTTTCTAAAGCCCGAGAGCTCAAAATAAGAATGTTTTCATACTTTCATGGGCCTGCATGGAGGTGTCATTTTCTGCAATTTGGGAGGCACTATTGGCCAAGTTTTTCCTGGTACTCTCCGGTTAGGTAGTGGTGGCAATCCACCCTTCCCCTAGAAAATGTTTTCGATACGTCCCTGAACTGAGTGGAACCCAAGCCCGTATCCACGGGGGGGGGGGGTGACAAGAGTGAGAGCCCTATAGATAAATTGGTGTACGTAGAACATTAAAAAGTAGTTTTGCGTAAAGCATTTCAGCACGCCTCGTCTCGTTAATAATTTTTCGCCAAGGAACTGATCTTACCTCCTCCAGTACCTTGTCTAGCAACGGGCTACATTGATATAATGTACCTTTAACCATGGGCCAGCGTTCCTTTAATATTGCAGAAACCTTTACGCGTTGCACCAGGGAGTGAACCAACAAAACAATAAGGAAGCCATAATTGTGATACTTTTTCCGAGTACTGGATAATACTGGATTAGGATGGATTTGGGTGTAAGGTTTTACCGACACGAAGAGCTTGCTTCTTAGTTTTGTTGTTTTCTGAAATTTTTGTTCAAAAATACAGACTATAATTTGAAACCTTGCATAGAAAATTCAATAAAGATTACTTAGTGGTCGATTTCTTCGTTAGAATATGTTTCTCTATCTTTCCCTTTGAAACCTAAGTCACAGGAATCCTGTACACATTCTCTTTCTTTGACAATGTACTAGTGTCAGCGTTTAATTAGTCCAGGCAGAGCACAACAATGTTAAGAGTGTCACTCCGCGAGAAAGTAACCGGAAAAGTTATAACAGAAATATGGAGTAAGGTGCAGCTCAAATTACGGTATGTTTTACCCACACAATAGGAAATAATTGGCATAGATCTTACAGAGATAGAGTTAAGGTACAATGGAGTTTAATAGGATGTATCTCAGTGAATTTTGTTTATATATTCATCTGCTGTGTGAAAGCAAGTTCTTACTCGTTCGCCAAATTATGTATTT
>WURT03666385.1:2654-17738 GCA_009936505.3 Holothuria glaberrima | reverse complement strand
TCATGGAAACAAACTTAGAAACATACGCTAAACAAGATCACTTCTTTGTATGTGCAAATGTATGTGCCCTGTTATCCTGGACCCTGCCCCATATTAAAGAAGAAAGGGGTATGAACATTCATCATGTACCTATTAGGCTGTTCACGGTTACGTCACTGGTTGGCATTGGTTGGCATAGAGCATGCGCAAAAGCACATGCTTGTATGTTTGGTGTTGCGCATGTAAACACTTGTGAGATTGCACGCAGAAAGTAGACGAATTGGAATCTACTTTGTATTGTGACGACAGTGTAAGCGCGCCCTATTAACTCTTATACTGACACGCAGTGACGTTTTTGTTTGTAAACACTGAAAGAGTCTATACTGCATTTCTAGACCATAAGTTTCCAGAAATATTTAACTTTATCTTCTATTCAAAAGACTCTTTGCATGAGCCTGTAATCTACTTTGTTGCTACTCAACAAAGTATCCTCACAATGATTTGACTACATCTAACATATACATACCAACTAGACAAGCAGGTAACTACCCTTCAAACATGGCAGAACAACTGATGATTTTACACAGATACTGGTCTTATTTTTTAGGGGATCAAGAAGGTCAAACTAACATGAAATTTTAACCCATCTTCTTTTGACTGATGTTGCCATCAAAGTATAAGAACAGACAGAATTTACTACAGTTGAGTGCTTGCTACAAGCATGAAATTCCAAGGCCGTCAATCTAAATTCCAAATACCCTCAACACCCCTCCCCCGCCCACCCATATGCAAAAATCCACAGCTGACTGCTGTAAGGACTGATCGATGTAATCATACCAAAATGATATTCAAAAGCCCAACAAAACAGTGCCTCTAGCATCAGTGCCAACTGGTTGTATGTTAGAAGTATAGATTCACTGTGGGCCTCTGAGTTAGACACAGGGGCCCCTCCTCATCCTTTCCTCGACCACTCATGAAATAAAACACCCCTCACTCTATAAACCAGCACAGGAATTCTAACAATGAAAGTTAGGTTTATATTCTAGGCAGTGAATTTTCAAAAAGTATAACTTTAATTCTTCTACACATATGGCTCTTAAAATAAGAGAATGTTACCTGTTTTCTGACAAGAGATCTAAGAGTGTCTCTGCAAGCCACAAATTTTTTGGAGAAACATCCCCTCCTACAAAAAATGAAAACAGAAAAAGTAAATCACAAAAGTTTTGGCTTTTGCATCCTTTTTTAAGCATTGTTCTAATGCAAAAAGATAACAACTGCTACTCTCTTCTTTTTAGGGTAAAGCACTTTTTACAACATACCAGGTACCTCTAGTCTACAGTTACAAGAAAATACATTACAGAGGTTGGAATATTAACCTAGCTGGTACATCTCCCATCTTCTTAGCTTATTCAGATGGTAAGGTACAACATGGTGAAATTTATTCACTTAATTTGAAAAGTTAACTGTGAGATAATTTGTGCTGTTCTTATTATACACCAACTCCCATCAAATGCTTTTATTTCCTTTTGAAACACAAATTTTTACAAGAATTTGAAAAATCTTGTTTGGTGTAAAATTTTGGTAGGGATGGACTTGCATAGCCAAGTCACTCTATAATAAAAAGTTAGTAATCAAATTTTGGAGCATGGTTTGGTGGCTTTAAGCAAAATCAAAGGAAAACAAAAAGTAATTTAAGCAGTGCCAGAGTGACATCACAAATTATTGCAAAATTCATCTCATTTAAGTGAGAGAGTGATCTTTAATATTTGGTATATCAGCACATGAATGTCCTGTGAAGATGGGAATTTGCCCAATGAAATTCATTTTCAACCTTAACAAGAAATGTTTTATAAGTTTTAACTTAAGGTACACTTATATGTAACAAGTATCACTTACCATTTTTCTTTATGGATAAAAGGATTATTTCATTGTTTTTTTTATGATTAATGATATAAATTTGCTTCTAGTTCTGTTCTAATGAAACTGTTGTCTTGATATTTCAATGACCATTTGTCATTTGGGGGAAAGGGGATAGGGGGAGGGGGTGTCCCCACAGTGCAATAACTACCTACCAAGTGAAGGGGGTGAAGAAGTGTGAAAGGTGAAGGGAGTGATTACCTGCTACTTGTTTCACCAAGGCTGATATCACATTATCCACTCCTGTAACTGAATTCTTGACCATTTCTTTGGCAAACCACAAAACCTGAGAAAAAAAGATAACATACTTTAATGGTAAGTATAAGGAAAGTTTAGACAGTCTCCTGCTGAGCAACACAGCATAAATAAATACCATTATTAGCATGTACACAGCACTAAAGTAACCCCTGATTTTGTAAATAATTAACAATACTGATTATTAAGGAACCTTCAAATAAAGAGGAGACTATACTCTGAATACATTGTAGATTAACATTACATATGTTTCACACCCAGAGAGCAGGTTTTTAGGGGAATGAAAAACTTACATCAACAGGAAAGAAAATCATGCAAAATGTTTCAATGGCTGTAATTTACCAACAACTACACTTATCTCTTGTAACAGTCATCTTAAAGTAGAGAAATTTGAAAAAAGCTTGTGGATACAAATACAGGCACTGAAATGGCTCTGTAAAAGTGAGCTCCTTACTTCTTTCAAAATTCTAATGACTCTTCATTACTGTTCAAGTGCTACTGTAAATCCATGTTACTTTTGCATAAGTAAAACCACAATCAATAGGAGGGTAATCTACAGGGTTCCTAGCATTTCCTAGAGAAAAAAATTCAAGGACTTTTCAATGATTCATCAAGACCCGTAACCAAACATTCAAGTATTACTTTCAATATGAGTTTATGCCATAAGACAGAAATATAAGAGTCAAATGTACTCATAAACAAATGTACAATAATAGTGTTCAACCTTAGCAGTGGTCCAATAGCGAAATGCCAAACTTTGCAATTCAATCCCTTTGTGAGAAACACAGAAAGAGCAGGATAGCAAAATATCTCTATTGGAAGGGAGGTTGTACCTATTTCGTTACTAGGTATGAAGTTTAAGAAAATAGTAGTGATGCCAATGTGCTTTAAAACACATGAAGAGAACTGCGTAGAAGTTAATCACTTTATAGCCTAACTTCCCTTATTATAGATATAGACTATACATGAACTTTGACCCAAATTCCATAACCACCACAAACAATCCATAACAATTTATCATGTAGTGCTGGGACCAGTTAGCGAATTTTGAAAAGGAATACTGGCATATTATTCGCGAACAGTTAATGAATACTCACAATAAAGGTAAACGACGAAAATTTCATGGAACTAATTGTAGCCACTAGCAGGATCGCGAGTGAAACATGTTTTGCGGAACTAGTTGTAGCGGAGATTGCAAGTGTAACATCAACCAGCCAATCACAACTCCCAACATGGTCAATACAAATTTTGTGTGTATTCTCACATGTAGTTTAGTCAATGGAAGTCCCCACTGAGTTTGTGTTATGATCACAAGCACTATCATCATGGTGTCCAAGTTCAATTAAAAAATCTTCAGGTATGTGCTCCTACAGTATGCTATGAAATTTTAACACTTCGTTGAAACAGTTTTATATATGGTCAATAGAAAAGAAAAACTGTTAAAATGAATTTGCACAAGAAACTATGCCATCCAATCAATAAATAAGACTTCTCATGCATAGCCCGATTAAAGAACAAGTCGAACAATTTTACACACTTTGCCACAAAAATAGTTAAAAGAATGTAGTACGCTCTGTGGTTCTTGCAAAGACCTTAATCCAGAAGACTTTTCCCATGTCTGAAACAGGGTGGGTCTGGTTAATAACAAATTAACAAATAAATTTTGCTTGCTTCTGTGAATGCAAGTACAAATGTGTACATGCATTTTCTGCCACTGCCATATAGCAATATGATTTGTGAAATACGATTTTTGAATACTTTCTCTCTTGCTGTACAAAAAGGGCTTTCTTTATTCATACATCAAGATATATGCCATTCTGGCAAGTTGGAACAAAAATACTTGCACAGAGAAAATCTGTGCTCACCATAGGCAATCAAACAATTGTTAGGTTAATGTCGAGTAACTATTACTCATCATTACATCCAAATTGTTCAGCAAAATATAATAGGTCCGAAATGGTATTTTGTTAGAAACTAACCACACCCAAACAATGATAAATGTATTTAAGGACTATTCAAGGACATTTTGAACATTGAATTTAAGGACATTACATGGACTTTTCAAGGCCTACAAAAATTCAAGAACTTTTCAACGTTTTCAAAGCCCACTAGGAACCCTGATCTATGTCATTCACCTTAAGGTCAAACAACAAAGTTTAATTTCCTGTGATCATTACAAACTCACCTGTTTTTTCACAGTTTCATTCATTCTGGCAAATCTTTCATTGATCATTTGATTAAATCGATTCCAAGCTAGATTTAGTCCGTCTCTGGAGATGAACGTTAGATCTCTGTAAGCCTGCAATGTACAGAAGGGAACCAAAAAGACAATCATCTAAACATCTTCTGAAAGTACTCTGATCTCCCACAGGGAAAAGCCATAATGTAATTAGTCACTCATTACCCTTGCAAATGATGGTCGCAGCTGTATAACTTGCAAATTTCCAGGGTGCACATATTTTAAAATCCCAAGTTTCTAGCTTTTAAGTTTAGGTATACTGTAAACTGTAGTGCTCTGTCCAAGCTAAGCAGTGTTTGATATATATAAATATATATATATATATATATATATATATATATATATACAGATATACATATGAATGATATCACCAGCATGCTTAATCTGTTAACTGCGGAATTAAACCGTCCGTCGTACGCAGTTCACCTGCGGAAGAGCTTCTTCTCTCAGTGAACTGGGCAGTGCAAAAGCCAGCTCTCTGAACAGACTCTGAGCAGTGACGTCACATGACACCCCCCCCAGGCGTCACTGTATATAGAAAGGCATTTCCTGTGACTACTTGCAGTTTCGAGCCGGGTGTGCACCCAGTCAAGAGGTGTCCAAGGACCGCTCTCCTGCGCAGCCATTTATGTTTACTTTCTATTTTAGAATTATCTTTGGCATGTTTTCAGTGTATAAATGGTGTGTATAAAGGACTTTGACAACAGAAAAAGAAAGGAATTCAAATTCTTTTTACAGATTTCATAATGTCCTTTTTTTCCCCAATTCCATCCCAACACACTTTGAATGTGCAATTTGCATCTTTGAATGACCATATCTCACTGACCACACAATTAATCATCACTTTTCCTAAGATTACATAACTAAATAGGATGTAGTCTAAAATTACCATGGGTGAACAACCAAATTGGCATCATTCAAATTTTAGATTTGGTGATGACCATTGTTGGCTTTGGCCCATTACCAGGGGCGCACACTTTTGCTTGAAGAAGCCCCTAGTCACCCAGTTATTCCCACAGTATCATGTGTATCACTGTGATAGGTAATTTTCTAGGTAATTGTCCCCTAGTGAACCTCCAATGACTCCTGGTTCCACCAAAACCTAGAAAACCAGGAGACACCTTTGGACTGGAAGGGGCTATTGCTTCAGTTGACCTTAATATCCTAATCATGTCTCTAATCTTAATCCTAAGCTACATTACATATTTTAACTCTAATCCTAACCCTAACCCTAGCTGTAACTTAATCCTAAGCTCTAACCCTTTTTACACTTTGACCTACCTTACTAGCAAGAGAAGAATCTGTCAAGATGATGTACATTAAACCCATTGTTACTTCTTCATATTGCTGCATATTCCTACTGACCTGAAGGTAAGGAAAAACATGTAAAATATTACTCCTTAAAACTAATTATCTTACTTGCAAACATATGTTGATAAAGCATTCAGTAAGTTCACAGTAGCAAGCTCTTTAGAGCACATTTACTGCAAAAATAGCCTGAGGTTATGCACCATCCTACAGTAAATTTGCACAATGTTTAATCGTAATGGGTTTTGATAGTAAACCAAAACTAAATTATAAGGTGTTTCCCAAAAGCAAACAGAGAATTACAGGCTGCTGTAGTGAAGGCATGTGCTTTCACTGTGTCACATGGGGAAACAGTAAGGTACATTATTATAGAAGAGTCATGAGAGGGGTTCCCTTAACTTCACTATCTGGAAAGAACCTCTGAACCAAGTATGCCATGCAACATGTGGCCAGTACTTGATTCCAGCTGCTCCCCATCTCATATTGAATTTACAGCATGGTTCATCAGTCAGATCCTTAATGGTTTCTCCTGACGGCATGGTGACTTAGCATCCAGTTCACCAGCAACTGCCCATGAAGCAGTCATTGACATTTGCTGATACTGTAGGTGATACTGGATACAGTACATGTTGTGTTTTGTCAATTATTGCTTAAGTGGAAACAAAGACCCTATGTGAAAATATAACAGAGCCAGTGATTCATGCATAGACTAAAACTCCATGCACTGTGCAAATATTTCTAGGAAGTACGAGTAGCAAATTTCTTCCAACAGTAGAATGAACTGCATAGCCACTAACAACATTTTAATTAAAAGGAATCTGGTGGCCATGACTAGAACAAAGCCCACGCAGAGCAAAAATATGAAGCAACACTTCTTACTGTTCCAATGAGGGCATCATGTGCCTCTCTCTCAGAGAGACCATTGACAATCTTTGTATATGCTTCATAGCCACTTTCCATTTTCTGAAAAAGGAAACAAAAAAGAATAAACATAAGTGAAGGAGCATCAAGCATTTCTAATATCATATTTGTCCACAAATAATTACTTGTGTTTACCGCTGGAAAAATGTTGTTATAAGTTCAGCTAAACTGAAATAAATGAAAATGATAAGAAAAATTAAAAATTTCACAAGAAAAGTGTCCTGTTTTTACTTTGTGCCCTAAACTACAACTGTTGCACTAACCTGACCCCCTTAATTCCACCCCCTCCCCCCCCAAAAAAAAAAAAATTGGCAACCATCTACTTTCTCCAAATTACTAAAATCTGAGAACACTTAGGCTCATTTTTCCATCCCAGAAAGTAAAACTTCCCCCTCCCAACTAGGTTTACCTCCAGCCCTCCTCCGATTTGAAAAAACTGCCTTTAGCACCTGACAGAGAAAAATCTGACATGAGTTTAATTGCTCAAGGCCATTCTACTGTGTATACTTTAAAGGCAATAGGCAGTCGCCCAAAAGTTTGCTTTGAAAAATCGGCAAACCCTTGCAAATCTCTTATTGCATTACAAGCATCCATTAAGACATTTCGAACATAACTACTACAAGCAATAGGTGAAGCAAGGAGAAATTCTCCTTTAATTTTGCAAATCACTTACAAAAATATTGTCACATGATCAAAATAGGCCATTCATGAACTAGAGTGATGGGGCATACTAACTCTGATTGGGGTGACTGCATTTTCCCTTTAAAAGTGTGTGATCTACACAAATCATTGACCAATCAGCTTGACTTTATGGAGGGCATTTTGAAGTCATATCAATCAAAGTGCAGTCACCAATCGTGAATTTAATCACCTGTCATTCCCAAAAAGATCTCTGGGGTGATGGAAGAGCATGCTGCTTTACCATTTAGCTCTCCAATAAAAAAAATGGCAGTCCAGAGTTCAATTTCGAATATGATCTAACCTGATGGACTACAGCAAATCAAACTTCTGTAGCTGAAGATGTTTAAGGATTTCAAAAAGGGGTGTGTGAGGGGGCATGGGCAGGAATTTGTGTTGGGGTTGGGGGCAAAAATTGCAGACAAGTGCATATTGCTCCTGTACTTATTACCTTTGTACAATAGCAGACTGGGGGTAAGTGGGGGATGCCTTGACTGGGAGAATGGCCCCAATGTTTTGTTTACAAATATACATACATTCACGAGGTACACATCCACTTCCACTTTTTTCAAAAACAAGATTTCCTGTACACAGGAATTTCTGATGAGTAGTTGGGTAATTTTCGAAACTTCTAAAATTATCATACCACCCACAAGATTAACTCAATTAAGTTTATTCTGTTTTTCAAATATATAACAACAAACAATACTAGCTCTAAAAACATACTTAAATATATTAGTACAGCATGTTCATGTATTTTTGGGACTGAAGATGTACAAATGAGTGTAATGTATTACAATGTATTCCCTAACTGCTTTCATCATTTACAGTATACTGCAAAAAGTAAGTATCTGGACAAGTCAGGCTATGTTCTCGACAAAACATTTCTTTTGTTTTATTACCTAGGCTACAATATTTTAAATTACAAAGTGGCCCCCTAAAAGTGGGCTGAAAAACCTGAACCTGGAAGTGAGGTAACCTTAGGCCTGCTTGTAGATAAAGAAGCCCACCTCATCTACACCCTATTGGTTACAACCTTGAACTTCACCTACTGTTCACCTAGAACTATAAAGGCCTAAGCCCTTATTCAAACCTAACTTTCTAATCATAAATGTACCAACCCCACTTTTGTCCAACTCTACCTCAACCCACAAAGGGGATATGACATGCCCAAAATCCATGGAGTTGATACCAACCATCTGCCCAAACATATTTAGAAATAGCCCTAGAGTTATAAATATAGTACAGTTGATAATTCTGCACTTTGATTGACAATTATTCAAACAATACAATTTCACTCTGGTTGGTCAACAATGAATTGTACAGTCCGTTGTGTTCTCAATTAATCTCACACATACTGTGTTTGGCAATAAGTATACTGTAGTGAGTGATTTAAACTCAAGGCAGGCTACTATGGCTTTGACTTAAATTAGACTTGTACTAAACAAGAAGTTTGGTTTAAATTGGAAGAGGGCTAAAAGTAACTTACTGTAGTAGATAAAATTGTTACTGCCTTGGATGAGATTTGAGGCCTTTAAAAGAAACCTTGACTTGCAGTCACTGATTCTACTGCGAATCAATGCCTTTGACTGTACACCAATTAGTCATGCTTGTATTTTTCCTCATACTGTACATTTGCAAAGGTTAATGCATCCACAAATTTTAAACCCTGGTGCTCATGGTAATTAATTTGCACCCCTACCATAAGGCCAGATGTTGTGTATCAGTGACACATTTTTTAGTTTGTACAAGCAACATGATCATAACGTAAACAAAGCTTCAGTTGCTGCTAGGGTATGGACGGAGCTTTTACAATTTATCCTGCTTAAAATTTCATCACTTACATTATCAATTCAAGCCTGTATCTGATGTGTAAGTATGGCATGTTACTAGCTTTCATTTACAGTACCTTGATGGCAGATAACATAAACTGTTTTACATTTCTTCCTCTAAATTATACAGGCAGAAATGCCATGTTTTAATGTTTATTTTTAAGCAATAGTGCTCTGTCATAACATAGGACAGATGTACATTTTCCTGCCATAATTCCACATTAACTGACACTAAGCTTGTTTTAACCATAGGCTTCCTAGAACAGTTCAACTGTTTATCTCAGAACTTAGGCCACATGTAAACATTTGTTCAGTGGTTTTCAGGAACTATCTCAGAGCTGTACACCCACCAGTGTGAATAAAGCATTATATTCCAACCACAATACATAGTCTTCCAAAATTTAACAACGGGCTCAGAGCACTAATATGATCATTTACTGCTCATATCTACTCATCATTAAAAGTTAAAGTTATAAATACGTTTGAAAACGTGGTTTAACTGCAGGCAAATTTTGAGTCGACCCTCAGCCGTTGGAACAGAAGGCTCATATATACACTGCACACAAGCCTAAGCAGTTCATAAGCTAACTTGTGACTTGGTAACTAAACACGACAGCGTTGTTTACATTACCTCTTCAACATCATCCTTTCCCTCTAAAGGTGACGAGGCATATAGCTTAGACTTTTTAGCATCATCTGTATTCTGGGATGCCATGATGCAGGTCAAGAGAAGTGGAAAGATACGTCCCAAGAATGGGTCGTAGCCCAGCGAAGTAACCACCTGGAAAATTTTTCGCACACTGACCGTGAAGGGTGAATACAAGTAAATAAACACACATTCACTACAGCCTGATGTCTTAAAGGGGGAGAGTGTGATGACATATCTTTGGGGGTTCGCACGCACATATGTCAATCAGGTAATGCTATCACACTTTCCTGATGCATAGGACAAACATCCAAAGCATGAAAATGGTCCCAAGTCAAAAATTAAGTGTGGCTTTGTTTCCAACCATTTGACAAAGAACTTGGCATGTGGCCTATGGGGATGGCTGTTTCTGGATGGAGTTGGATTTTTGGTTTGACTGCACAGCTTTGCATACTAAGATTCCCGGATCAGGTCCCAGTGGAGCCATTGCGGGAAATTTTCTGGGGGCTAAAATTTTCTTCTCAGCTGTGACTGTTCACAGTGATGTTCAGGGGGGGGGTTAAATAGGTGAAATAAAGGAATTTGCCAGAGACGAAATTCAATGGCTTCAAAATATGCAGAAAATTTTTCTCTTTTAGGAGGTGAAAACCACATCTCAATAGCTTGTAGTGTTTGGGAGATACTAAGTTTCAAAGAAACGTAATTTTTCTCAAGATAAAGTGAATTATGGGAAATCTGTGATGTCATCGCGGCACATTAATTTGACATGGCATTGCATTTTTTTATGATATTGACGCCGCAGTAGGGAATATTTAGCAACTTTTTCTTGTCATGCCCGACACTTATGGTGTAGATTTATGCTAAATCTACATGGGATGATATTCAAACGTTCCAACAATTCCAAATTTCAAGGACTAACAGGACATTTAATTACAAAGAAAAACAAAAGGAATCTGAGGCAATGTGCCCAGTTTACATAATATTCTGTGACCTTGATGAGAGCTGGAGGTATTTTTGACAAAAATAAGTACTTTTTAATATGACATATTTCGAGTTAGGAAAGGAGTATTGCTACGGGGTTTAGAGGGAGTAAAGTGAATTTTTTTTCCCTTTCATATGAGACCCTTTTAAGAAGCCACTGGAATATGCCAAGTTATCCAGCCTAGGAAGTTGTCCACTTTGCTTGGTTTAACTGTTGAGCAGTGGTGCAGAGCAAGGATCCTGTCCCCCTTCCAGACTTTTGAAAAGTAACTTAAGAATTGGGATGCACTCGAGTCCATCAAGATGGGGACATTTAATGGCGGTCTGGGGGAAGGATTGGAGCGATGAGTACGCCCCTGCCTCATTACACTCTGAAGACTAGTTCAAAAGAGAATGGATTTCTCCGCAGTGGTCATCCATGATCAATCTGCTTTACGGTGCCCAATGATGAGACAAGAGACTTCCTGACCTTGAAAATATTCAACTTTGACTGCTCTGGTAAGGTAGGACAAGGTTTATTATTAAAGGGCGGTGAATCCATCATTTAGGATCATAATTAAACATCACTGGCTGTAAAAATTTGGAACCTGAATCGAAATTTTGATGAATTTCTCCCCTACCCCACTCCCTTCTCTTTTACTGGCCCCAACTTGAGCCATAACAAGGTTTCGAAATCCGTCAATTTTAATGATATCAAGAATTTGAATTAGGAATATGATGCACGTATGCTTTATACTCTAATTCAGAAGTGGTATGTTAAATGGCCATGGAACGGCATTTATCGGCGGACTCAGCGCGCATCTTCACTCATAAGTTTGATCAGTGGGGTGTGCAGGATTTTTGGAGGATGTCACAAGAGCACCGAAAGTTTATATGAGCGCTAGACGCGAGTTTTCATGCGTGAGATCCCTGTGCCAGCGTTAGGGTTCCTGGCGAGGTACAGGGGCAGAACCCAGGTGGGGTCCAGCCGAGGCGAAGCCCCCTGAAGATCCCAGCAATATAAGATAAAAAGACACCCGAAAGTTGGTTCCACAGGCTCTTTTTATCACTGAGGTTTTATTTTCAAGTCGGTCGGGTTGTTGATACAGGGAATTGTGATGAGGGAGGGAACGGATGATAGTAGGGATTGAATGTGGCTTTGGAACAGTATTATCACTCCATCTGCCGCACAGGATGCAAACGTAATTATGCGAAGTGGGAGTGATAGGCTTATCTGGGCGCGAAGCGCTCCAAAAAATATTCAAGTTGCATTTTCAAGACAGTTTAGAAGCACTGTCTAATACCCTACATAGGAGGCTTTTTCTGGTACAAATGATAAGCCTACGTTTTCAAGTACCAAATTAAGTTGGGAAAACCGGAGCAGGTGGCGGTATGTAGAGGAAGTGCCCCTGTAGTGCCATCATTATTTGCAGACCACTTATTTACTACATGAAATCACTTTTTGCAGAGGAGGATCCAGGAATTTTCATTTAAAAGCTATTCATGATGTGTATGCAGGACCAATGTCGGCCTCAGCCTCACTACAGTTAGGGACTTGTTTTAGTCATAAAAACACAAAACTGTCACTATAGTTATGAATCTTCCCAAGAACACGGTGAAAATTCGGAATTACAAACGCTGTCGAATTCACATAAAGAGAAAGCACATTGGCTCCGCTCAGTCAGGGTGGCTGTTCCAAATCGGTGATAACATACTTTGCACCTGGACCCTCCTGCCTGATGATGGTCAAAATGCGGACGTTTGACGCTTTCCGTGCAGTGCGATAAATAAAAGAACTTTACAGAAAACTGTGTAAACTATCTTTCTAGGTTACTCTCTGGAGTGCACTGCTTAAATTTATAGAACGGAACTACTACAGAACTGGAACACCGAAATCCAAAGCACGCGAAGTGCGCAAAAGTCTTTTAGTGTTTTGTAGAAGAATCCGCCCTCCATGAAAGCATTAACTAGTAAACCGCCAGTCGGGAATAACATACTTCATTGAATACCCTACGAAACCAAGAGAGTCAGTGTTAAGTAGGCATACACGTATCTTAGGATACTTTGCAACTGGTTTGGCCCTTTCTTTGTCACCTAGTGTTGTCGTCCTGGTCTAAGGGGTCTAATGTGGCTGAAATGCATAATGATGCTATCTTTGTCAACGTTTTGAACTGACTATTCCTTGAAAAGTTTTTATTTTTGTTGGGTGTAAATAAGAAACATGCCCCCCCCCCCCCCCGAAAAATTTTCGTTTGGTAAGGGGGATTACCCTCAAAATGGTGTCATTTTTGCAAAGCTTTGAACTGATTTCATGGTAAAACATGGTCATTACTTAGTGATATTTTGTCTGTGGCATGGAACACCTCCAGTGGTGGTACCTTGAGACCGACACAGGGCCTCCTGGAAGCTGTGGGGGAAATTACAAAATGAGAACGCCAGTATCATGTTTTTTACTGACATCCAAATGATATTTTAGGAGAGCACACAAAACAATCGTACTTTTTACTCGTTTTGAACGAAATTCCAAATATAGAGCTCCCAATGAGGAACGATTGAGAGGAGAATAAAGGTATAACAAAATGGTATAGAGGATTAATAAGTTGCATGTTTCACAAATGCTTATTTTCTGAACAAGCTTGTGAAATAAGTAACACTTTAAATCTTGCCAGCGATTCATTTCTCGTTTTGCCGTTTAAAGCTATGAAACCGTCCAGTTTTTTGCAATTTCTCTTTCATATCTCCTTTCTTTTTCTAGCTATTATCAACTTGACTCCTCTGCGTTCCCACTTTTTCTTTTCTTAATATGGCTTCGTTTTGTTAATCAAATCTTAATGTAAATTTCCAAATCAGGTCACTACACGCTATAGACTCATTCACTGTTTACAAACAAAGACGTCACTGCGTGTCGGTAAAAGAGTTTGTAAGGCGCGCTTACACTGTCGTCTCAATGCAAAGTAGATTCCAATTCGTCTACTTTCTGCGTGCAATCGCACAAGAGTTTACACGCGCAACACCTAACGTACACGCATGTGTTCTTGCGCATGCTTATGCCAACCAATGCCAACCAGTGACGTAACCGAGAACTCCCTAATAGGACATAGCCTGCATTACATGTCGTGAAAGCCCACCCCTCAATAAACCATTTTTTCGGTTGCAATAGTCTTATAACTATTTTTCCATAAGTAGATGAAACCGGTTCCATATTTCATGTATTAGCATTTGATACGAAAAGCAGTTGCGCCGGCACGGGGGCATGAGGGGAGCGTACCCCTCCAATCGAAAAGTTCTGAAAATTCTAAAATAATCCCAAAAGATTTCTGTAGGGAGTAGGGTGAGGTGTGTTACGACCGAGTGATGGATCAATGGTAATAATTTTCCATCACAAATGTTTCTCAGACTATCAGAATTTTCGCAAATCCTTCGCAAACTGTCAAAATATTCGCTAAACCCTACCACAATGTTGTTCTTTTTATCAATATCTTCCGATAGCAACTCCCAGAGAAGCACAGCAGCAAAAGTCTAAACTGTTTACGAATAACCAGGTAAAAGACTGGCTTTTTAAGTGTCATGTATGTTATTTCGGCAGTTGAAAGTGTCCCTACGCAGATTTAGAATGCAGGTTTTGTCATGGAAATCTTATTTAACGAAAAATTTCGGGGCGCTTCGCGCGCATCCGTCAGGGTTTGCATTCCATCTTGTGACCATTATGAAATTAATAATACATGGTACCGATGCTATTCTGATCACAACAATTGCAAAAAACATAGATTCGTCTCCAAATATCTTAAAGTGATTTGCATCAGTATGGGATCTTTAAAGGGGCTCATTGAGTTGGCATCAATTATTTTTGTGACGAGTTTGAAGGAAATAATTGCATGACAATGATTCTAATTAGCCTTATTACTCATGTTTCACCTCCTACAGTTTCCAAATATGTGAGAAGTTTAGTTTTTGTGGAAAGGAATTGCACATGATTACTACATAATGGTAAAAAGGTTCTGGTCACAAAGTTGTAATAAATGGTTTTAATCATTAATTACCCTATCATTGCCATTTCAGTTGCGAGTCACGTGTGCCCGGCGAATCTCTAAGTTTGATCATTTACCATCAAGATGTGAGTAAATCTCAACAGTTGTGAAAAATCTTGAATTTTGTGAACTAACTCAGTAAGCCCCTTTAAATATAATTTGTAGCATGATGTGGAAGGTTGGAACCTGTCAGTACTTATTTGGCGTAACACATTTTCAGAAATTTTTACCGCTGAGCACTTCGCGCGCAGCCATTATCGGTATAGATGCAGTGGCGGAGGAAGGGAATTCGGTCAGAGGGGGCAAGAATGACCTGTAGGG
>WURT03666375.1:0-17738 GCA_009936505.3 Holothuria glaberrima | reverse complement strand
ATTTGAATGAAAGTTTCACCAAAATGCATAGATTTAGTTCCTCTTTCACATTTGAAAAGTAAATTTTTGCTTGAACCCATCTTTTAAGGTTATTACATGTAGCGGATATTACCGATACCAATCTTTCAGTTTTCATTATGGGCTGATACTGATCCAATACTGATGTGAGAAATAGAGTTCTGAACACTAGGCCATCTGTTATTAGGCACTACCAGTAAGTGCTGTTTCATTTTCATGCGATAAAATATCGTAACTTATAGTCAAACATACTGAAATAACAAGCACTCTTTTATGAATTACTGTATGAGATGAGAATTATGGATTAGGTATTATTGGCATTTAAAGTAAATTTTACTGATGCTGATATTGGACAAAAGTAGGGAATGTTGGCTGTCAAAACCCATACCAACAGCACTGTACACAGTAATTCTGAAACACTGTTTAGGTATCTAGAAACAAGCTGTGGAGCACTTTACAAAGTTTTGAACACAAATATGAAAATCTCAAAAAGGGGAGGGTTTATCATTGAAATTTTGAAAAATCAGTACTGTTGACTCCAAATAATTACCGATTAGCACAAAATTTAAGTGGCAAAATTTGCATGATATGTCCCACATTCTTTCCAAATTTCAGATCTGCATCTTCTAAGAAAATGCTACAGGAAAGGCGAAAAATCTTTTAAAACTTCACTCTGCCAGCTGTTACTGTACAGTCGTATTTGTCGGACTGATCATCTAGTTGAAGTAAAACTGTATTTTTTGGGGGTGGGAAGGGATGGAGGCAGGAAAAGAAGGAGGTACAGTAGAAACCCATCTTGGTGGTACTGTATCTGTAGTTTCCATCTCTAGCCTATGGGAAAATACCCTGCACCATTGAAGAAATAATAACCGTCTGTGCAGTATCTAGTACCAAGTTTGTACGCCTGAAAATGGTGACTAGCAGAAAATTAAAAGCTGTGTCTTGGCCTACAGTATGATTGGCCGAAATTACAGAGCCCCACACATCTTTACACGTTTGAGTGTGGGGTGTTCCCAACAACAGAATATTGCTAAAGGTCACTTTGATAATGTTATGGGAGATGGTACTGTATTGTGATAAAAAGGATGGTAGGGGGAGTAAGGGGTTTTATTTGTAAGGGAAAAAGTTTTGATCTGAACCAAAAGGCCGAGAAGTGAAACCAAACTAGACCAACCCTGTGATCCCTGCCCTACCTAGCACTGGTGTTGCCACCCAGCAGGGTTCTAGCTACGGTGGGCAGCGCTGGGCAGGGCCACCCAGCACTCCTTTCTTGCGCCCGGCTCTCACATCAAATGTACTGTCCTGCCCGGCACAGAATTTCCGAAAAATGGTAAAAATACCAAAAACATAAAAATAATTAAACATCAACTAAAAATTGAATAAAATTGCACATATAAATAGGTCAAAAATTGCAAAGGAAGCACCATTTCGAGTCTAAGCCCCCTTAAAGATACAAAAGTCTCTCAAAGGAGAACAGGACACCCCCCTCCCCTTAGACCCTTCAGCCACCAAGGCGTTTCGCAAACCAATTGCCGCCCGGCACTAAATATGCTCTAGCTAAAACCCTGCCACCCAGTATCTGTAGTAGGGAGTGAAATAGGTTGAATCTTCCCCCATCTAAAAAACCAATATCATTGTAATAAGTTGTAGCCGTTTTCCAAAATGGAATCAAAGAGGGAATCCTCCTATAAAAATTTCCCTGGAGGACTTTTTTTTTTAAGTTTTACAGCTTGGATCTTACTGTATATGTATATATATTTTAGATGTTTCTGGTAAAAATATTTCAGCCTGTATTTAGATTTTCTTTAAGGAATCTCATTGGATATTTTCCAACTCCATTGAGTTCAGGGTAACAAGATTAACATTTTGGGTCATACCAGGGATGTGCTCCAGGGCTTTAAAAGTTTCCTGCAACTTTGCTGCCCTAGTCACAACCTGGTTTTTGAGACTGACGGGAATGTGTCAGCCACTCACAATCTTTGTGCAAACTTGCAAAGGCTTCTGTAGGTATATGTCGTTCGTTCACAGTGACATAATAGTGCATGTTCAGACTGCAGTTTATGGACGGAAATTTCCTCACGGATACAGATTGTGATTCTCTGAATTATTTGAGTCTCTAAGCCTATGGACTGTATTATACTAACAGTAATGCTTTCTATTCTTGCAGCTTTTTTTTGGGGGGGGGGGAGGGGGAGGGGTGAGTCTCGCAGTTGTGCTGCTGGTGTACTATTAGTGCAGTGCATTTTAGAGAAAAGTGGTTAAGTTTTTTGTTGTGGGGCATGGTAGGTGTCCATTTAAGCATGTTTTGTCACACACTTCCTGAATTTCTATTGCCTGGCCTGTTATAGAGTGTACCACAATGGGGCATCCAATTTTTTGAGCCATGTACACACAATGGATAGCCTTGTCCTGCACCAAAAAATTTCTCTTACCACCAATAAAACATTTCAAATCCTGCCCATCATCTTATCTTTCATCAGTCCCAGGCATACTGTAAAATATTATCTCACCTTTGACCCCTCCCAGGGACCTGGCAGTCAATGAACCCAGCACTCAGAAACTCCTGTGCACAAGGTGTTATGCTAAAGGTCGTCCCTGTGGTGAAGCTTCTGGGTCAAGGGTACAACATTACAAACTGTAGTTATGTTACAATCCTTGTCCCCTCATTGAGAAATTTTGGAAGTATGTTAACACAAATAACAGTTTTATGTCATCAACTATACTTTCATCAAACAAGAGAAAAACTATTAAATTGTAAAAAATCTCAGAAAGAAAAAAGTATGAATTACAGTATTTAATATTCTTTTCTTTTCTCTTCAGTTATCAGAATGCCGCAGGAAAAAAAAGTGCGCAGCAAAGGTAACAAGGTAGGTGGGATCCTGAAGATAAAACCACCTCATAAGAAGGGATTTTCCCCCCATCCGGCTTGTGAAGCACCAGACATCGAACCTGAGAGCTCCCCAGGGAAGGCACAGAAAATGGACGGCATGGATACTTTGCAACATGTAGGATCTATCAATGGGTCTCAAGGAAGGATTGATTCACCTGCCGATAAAATGCCTAATGTTACTGAAGTGGTTAATAACAACAATGATGGTGAGGCACTTCCTGGGGAAAGCACCAATTCTTTCCATCGAAATGAAGAGGGCATCTATGAGTGTGATTTTTGCTCATTTACTTCCCCATATTACAGTGGGATAATGAGCCATGCCCTTATCCACATGGGAGAGAGTCCATACCACTGTAAAGTTTGCGGCTTCACGACTGAACGCCGTGGTCTCATGGTGATTCACATGAGGATGCACAAAGGGTTCAAGCCTCACAAATGTCATTTGTGTGACTATTCAACCCTTCAAGAGATGCACCTTAAAGTCCACCTGCGTACCCACAACCAGGAGAGACCATTTAAGTGCCAAGGGTGTTCCTACAGATGTTCCAGCAGGGAGATTCTTAAGGTTCATATGCAAAAGTATGAGCACCACACCAGGATTTTCAAGTGTGACGTCTGCGACTATACCACTATGAGAAAGCACAACCTGATACAGCATACCACCATTCACACTGGCTCCAAGCCATTCAAGTGTGAACTTTGCCCCTACCAGTCGAGCCAAAAAGGTCATCTCAATGTCCACATTCGCACCCATACTAGGGAAAAACCTTTCAAGTGTAAGTTCTGCCCCTTTGCATCCACTGTGCCTAAGTCTCTACGTGAGCATCTCCAGATGCATATTGGGAAGCGCCCTCTACAGTGTCCCTATTGCTCCTTTTCCTCAAGTCAAGCATTCTCTATCAAACGCCATATAAGCCTCCACGAGGAAGTAAAGAAATTTACCTGCAGCCTCTGCAGCTACAGCACTACCATAGAGGACGACTACATCACCCACCGTACGATTCATTCCTCTAACAGAAATTACCGATGTCCAAAGTGTAACTACGAATCACCTTTTAGGCATGTCTTCAGGGAACATTTGAAAACACACAAAAGTAGCAAAAGGGCCAACAAATTGCTGGCAAGTTCGGATGAAAAGTCAGCTAAAAAGAGAAAGAAGAGCCATACAACTGAAGAGCTAGACTGTGATGACTTCAAACAGAACCAAACTAATTCTGATGATGGTTTTGATGACTGTGGCTTTGCAGAACATTCCTACGATGACATGGACAGTGATGATGGTAACTACAGTGATTCTGATGTGGCACCATTCAGATTGTCAGAGCCATGGGGTGAGAATGGGAATGGAGTTAGCATAATTCAGGAAGAAAAACGCTTACAAGTAGAAGAAAA
This sequence comes from Holothuria glaberrima, assembly GCA_009936505.3. NCBI lineage: Eukaryota > Metazoa > Echinodermata > Holothuroidea > Aspidochirotida > Holothuriidae > Holothuria > Holothuria glaberrima. Next base: position 13,438 of record WURT03666375.1, on the reverse strand, counting down.
GCCTAAATCACCGAAGCAGAAGTCAGCTGTAGTTAATAAGCAACATATTGTCAGCTCTTTTACATGCAAATACTGTAGCCGTTCACTGGTTGGGCAGGAAACTTGGCGACGTCACGTTGCTCGTCATTTCCAGGATTGGCCTGAGATAGAATAAACTTAGTGATGTGGTGAGATCCTTGATTAGGTTGTGTAGGAGATAAACAAGATTCTTAGGTAGATGGTAGCATTAGACATGGTTAGTTTAGGTCTTTTATTAATTGAAGTCTTAAAAAATCTTTTTTTTTTCATTCAACTTTTATATTGCTTGTTGGAATGGTAAAAATTTGCTGGTAAAATGTGTGAGTGATATTAAATCTGAAGGATTTCTGAACAGTGTGTGCTTGTTTGAAGTTTGTATCATGTGAAAAAATAAGGGTTCACCTGTTAAAGATTTGTGGTCAATCCTGAGCTAAAACCCAGCAGATTAAAAGCAATATGTCTCGAAACATGCTTTCATTGCTTTTGATAGGGGAAAAAGAGTGTCTTTGAAGTTTTGAGAAAGAAATTTTCTTATCTCTCTTTTTGATTTTTGAGGACAGTTTGAATTTTCATTGGCCACAGCAGCTTAAATTGGTATTGGAAATGTTGTAATTGTGTCTTATTAATTCTACTTGTAATTGAGTGCCTTGATTTCTCATTCAAAAGTACATTTGAGGCATCCTAAGTGCCTTCGTTTCTCATTAAGAAGCACCTTAAAGACATCTTTTACTTCATTATCAGTATAAAGTGCCTTTGACATAGCATATATTGCCTTTTTATTAACAAGTGCCTTGGAGATAGCTAAGATGCTGTCATATCTTTTATAAAAATGGTGTCATTTTAAAGTATCACAGGATGGAATTAAACATTGAAACAAAAAAATTGTAAGCTTGAAAATTTTTCATCACATTGGAAGGATGGGGTGAAATTATAGGTTAGGGTTTGCAAAGGCCAGGGGAGGGGTTGGGAGATGGAGAAGAGATTTATTGGTTTTGTCATCCTGCTGGTATGGATTTCTTACATTATTCCTCCCCTTTTGTTATTTAATGCCTAAGTGGTAGAGTCATTTGAATTATTTGTGTTTTGGCTAATGATACCTATTGAGGAGTTTTGTGTTTGGAAAATGAGTGTTTTCAGAAATAAAAGTGGGTAATTAAATTTATTGTTTGCCTTTTTCTTGTATAGACAAAAGCATGTTGTTGGTATCAGAATCGTAGGTTTAAACTTCTGTAAAGATTGCTTGTTAAGAAATTTGTAGTGATCATGTAGAACCAATTCCAATGTTTATCTACCTCCAAAGAAAAGGTTGGTTGTTAACTTCTCAGAGGATCATGCTTAAATTTGATAAACTTTGAAGAGAGGTTATCTGCAAAGAGAATTGAGGTCGATATTTGATGTTTATATTGTTGTGATAATAAATATGTTGAATTATGATGGTTTTACAAGTAGGAAGCTAAGAGGTGAAAGGAAAGATACTTTTCATCAAAATTTCACAACTTTTGTTTTGAGGTAAAGTGACTTGTGGCTGACACCCACCGGCCTTTGATGCCAACAGATGCATTGTTGTAAAGCTGGAGAAATGTGACTTGGCCAAGGTAGGTGTAAGTCACATGTTGCAGCGGGCCTGTCATAGGATCCAGGTAGATGTGGCGCCCTTTCTTTCTTCAGGTCACTTTATGTCCTCCTGATGGTAAGTAAGGAGGGTTATAAGTATTGGAATTATTGGAGCACAGAATTTGTAAATTTTTGGTTCGTTGGGTCCTATTTGCTTAAAATTCACAACAGTCAATTCTTTTGTCACTTCTAGTTCAGGTATAATGCAAAAAGGTTGAATTTGAAATTTGTAAGGGATAGCTTATCCTTGAAATGTATTTTTTATTTCGAATATCATATGTAATATAGTGTGAGAGATTCTTATGGAAGAGATTTAGCATTCAGATTTTATTTGAGGAAGTTTTTGTCATCATCTGTCAGCACCCTACTTACATTAGGTTGTGTTTGTCTGACATGTCAACTCAAACATTGGGTTGAAAAACTCCTATAGCAGTGCACTATTGGTTTCCACCTTTATGTTCCAACATTTCTGTGTTGCAACACCTCAATCTGTGTGGTGCAACACCACAATGTTCCAACACTTCTGTGTTCTGACACTGTACATGCAGACACATGGCTGTGAGTGACGGATCCATCTTGTCTTGTTCATCTCACAAAAATATTGAGATAAAAAGGCCATCTGTTGTTAATCTTGTACCTGTCCATGACCCTAATGTAAAGTTATCCTAACCTAATACTAACCTCTTAACCCTACCCCCTGAGGTGGCGGAACATGGAAATGTCAGAACAAAGAGACATATATTGGAGCATAGACCAGTCGCCATACTTTTTTCTTTCTTGCAAAGAATGTGGCTTCAAATCTTATTTTACAACATAAAGAGAAAAGCATAACAGTAAGTTAAGTGCAACTTTTTACTTGTCGCTGTAATTATACTTAATTTGCATGAACCAAATTTACCAAGCTGTATAATTAGCTAATACGATGCTACAATGTCCATGCTTTCTGTTACTAGAAAAATTACTTCATGTGATGTCTATTGAACTTGTAAAATGTGCAATGAGAGTACAATTCCATGGTTACTGATCTTATTAACTGGGGTTGTGAATATGACCTCTATTTGTGAATGTAAGGTTACAAACTACTTTGTTACTGTACGTACAGGAGTTAAATGTTTGACAGAAGCACCATGAATGTTTAACTTGTGAATGTCAAGCCAGGTTGGGTTAAGGTATGGAATCGTGATAAGTCTGGTAATTAGTCCTAAGGCAGAAAGAGGGGCACTTTGTGGTACGATTGAAATAATTGCATCCTTTATAAGGAATATTAAAGTTTTTGCATTACTTTTTCCATATTTTCATGGAACCATTCTTCAGTGTTTTTTTTTTTTTTTTAAATTGACGACTGGCAAAGTATATCTAGATGTGTCAAAGTGAAAGATCAGTACACTGCATATGTATGTGGCATTGTCATATTATCACGTGTTACTAATACGACCATCTTTGCACAGATTCTAAATGATCGAACTTATGTACATTTGGCTTTAGCCTCATACCTCTTTCAGTCCCTTTTGTGAAGGGTAGGTGAAGGGGTTAAGGGAAGGAGTGGGGAGCAGGCAGGGGGCATTAAGAGGTGAGGTGCATGGCTTTTTGGTGAGGTACATGGTCCAGCAGACTCCAGCTTGAGAGTAAGCAATGAATATTAGAGGTACTATAAGTAGTGGGTGTATCTTTACACACTCGACTGGGGGTCAAAGGTCAAGTGAATATTCATGTTGTTGAACAAATACTGTTTCCTGTAATAGCTATTATTGTTCTATGTTCTTGACAATATTTTGCTTTGATTTCTATCATTCAGGTGAAGATGGTGGTATTTTAGGATTTTTTTCTCTTTGCTCAGCTTCTTTGTATATAGGATAGGAGGATTAAAATATTTGATTGATCAATCTTACTGCATGCTATAGATCACCAAATGTATTTAATCATTTGTGTAAAAGGTTGCAGTGATGATTGAGTACTATGTAGTTTAACTTCGGTAATTATTTCTCATCTTTTGTCGTTTGTGGTTTTGAAGTGTGAGGTTACAGGTGGGCATAGGAATTTGCATAAAGAATGTCGTCTTTGGGATTGACGAACTTAAAGATGTTGGTTGTTACAACTTAAGTGCAAGCAAACTTAAGACATTTTGACAATTAATGTATGGCTAGTGCTTGGTAAGATTTGTTGCAAGAAGTTACAATACATTTACGGCATAGGTCAACCTTGTAGTCAGTATGGGCAGTGGGCACTACCCATTTGACCGAAGGTTCACCAGATGAAGGTTTGCCAGATCGAAGATTCCCTCGGACAAAAATGTACTAGGGTTGAGAGTAGGGTTAGATACAGAATAAGGCTAAAGATTAGTGTTAGGATTATCCTCGAGTGAGAGTGGCGTTTGGGTAAGGATTAGGGTTAGGGATTAAGGTAGAGTTAGGATCTTTGGTCTAGTGGACTTCCAATCTAGTAAACCTTCTGAACCCTGCTCATCAGTACATATCTGTGAACACTCACATAGTTCGTCAATACTTCCATGACATGAATTTCTCCAAGGTTACTTTTGTGTACACATTTTGTTTGGTACCTACTGCACATGTACGGCAACATCCAGAGGTACTCCATTTTCCTGAGAGAACAGTACCCAGGGTTCCAATATCTCCATTTTCCTGAGAGAACAGTACCCAGGGTTCCAATGTCTTAAAAAGCCTTGGAATTGAGATGAGGAAAATACGGAATTTTGAATTAATTGCTGTAAAATGTATTTACACACTGCATTGTTTGTGCAGAGTTTTGCACCCAGTGATAAATTTGGACTTTCATATTTTATAATGTTGTCACACAATGGCCATGTAAAAGTCGTATAATGTTATTGTCCTTTAAGTGCAGGAAAACTGTACAGATTTATTTCTTAGAAACTATCTACTTCTATGCTTCAGTTAACAATATTGCAAACTTTGTGACTAGCACATTTGGTGTTTACTACAAGTAGGTGCATACATGCCTGTGTGTAATCAAACTCTGGAAGTGGAAATGTGTATACAGTACTTCCAGCTGTGAAATTTGCCTACATTTTTGCACACTCTTTAGAGAAGTTGAGTTTCTCAGGCTAGCGAGTCCACAGTCTGCCAGATCCCTTCCCCAGTATGCTGCCATTGCATGTTTACAACAAATTTTGCCTGAACTGTTTTAGAGTTTATACTCATGGATTTTCAAAAAGTAGTGAGAAACCAGTGGTTATTAAAAGTATTGAACTTGAACTGCTCATAAAGGAAGGCATGTAGTGAAGACAACCTGATGCCTGCAGTGTACTTTATAATTGTTCTCTTACAATTGCACAATACTTGAACTGTGCATGTTAAGACATATGACCCCTGCAAGCAGATGTGTAGTAAGGTTTTTGTAATTTGGCTGGTAGTATGTGTTAACACCATTAAAGTAGACTGTTGATTTCTGTTATGTATCTGCACATGTTGTGATAAATTATGTCTTCCATAATTCTTACTATATTCTTCCAATTATTTGCATTCAATAAATCATCATTTCCTGTCGATACAAAGTACAGACATTCCTCTGATCTCGAAAAACATTTTATTTTTATATTTGAAGCATGAATGATGTACATTTCCACAGAACAATTTCTATCATCAAAAATGTTGGCAAGCTCAGCCATGGACATTCCTTTGTAGTTTCAGCATGAGATTGTCATAAAAGGTGCTGTTCGAAAGACTTATTTGCCTTTTATTAATACATTTTGTAAAATAATTGTGTGAAATTAGTTTAGGCAAAGGTAAGGTTTACTGTCCAGTGATACTTTTTGAAAGTTTATTAGATATAATTGTCTTCCATCATTGCTTGTTGTAGGCCTGTATACAACAGATGTACTTTAATGTATTATAAAACTTAAGATATTATAGTCACATATTAGTAGTGTACTTGAGCCTGTTGTGTTCTGAGGATAGTGAGGTTATACAAAACTGTAGGCCTGCCCACAAATTACTCACCAGTGATGATGCTAGAGAAAGAGTGGGTAGGGTTGGGGTGTTTAGAGAAATTTTCCATGATTTCAATTCTTCTATCCACAGATAAGGAGTGCTTTGTTATTTAAAGCCTGCTCATGCAAACTGGTCACCCTATGTTGGTTAATGACCCAGCTCATCCCTCCCATCCTGTATGGTCACCCTACATTGGTTACTCAGCCAGATAACCCCTAATATCCTATTAGAGAAATTTGAGATCTTTTCCCGATGCATTCTGGGAGAAGAATGAAGACTGACAGCTTGTGAACATTTCTCGTAATCAACAAAAATAGCCGAGGTGTAGGCTTCACAGTTTGTATTGGTGTTATCTTCTCTGATAGGAGGGGACAAATAAAAAAAATGTGTCATGTTTAAGTGGCTTCATTAGATTAACATAGCAACACTAGATCAATTCAACTTGAGTTTGTCAGTTCAAGTATAGCAGCTAATACCATGTTTGGTTGGTTTGGTAGACCAAATGTTGATTTGCAGAGCTTGTTCACTCCTCAGTTGTTGTAATTTTCCAACGGCCTTGAATCATCTCAAGGTGTGTACATTTTGGTGCTATTTTTTTTAGAGGTTTGTAGCTTTCCCCGACCCATCCCCTCTCCCATGTAGGGTTGCCAAGTCCTTCTGATGTAAATCTTCTACACTTTGCTCGGATGAGGTTTCATTGGAACTGGGAACTTACCGAGTGCACTGTTTGCTAGGTAGCTGTCAAAATTTAAGGCAATAAACTTTAGCCAATACAGGCTGTTATATAGTCTCCTGCAACAGATTCGCATAAATGAATGAGGCACGATGTTGTCAGTCTCTTGCATGTCCTTCATAGTTCCAAGCCCCCCTTCCCCACCTCATTTCTGTATTACATGTTATATCTTCTACATCATTGAAAGATAGCTAATACAGTATACATGGATACATGTTTGGTAGTTCATCAGTCTGTGTATAATTTAAAACCTAATTTCATTCCAAACTTCATGAATATGTAAATAAATACACTTCATTTCAATTAATCTTCATATTTCACATTGGTTTATTCCAAGGTTCTTATTTTGTGAAGCAAATTTGAAATTTCTTATTTTGATGTTTCCGATGAAAGTAAATCCACCATGTGAGTTAATTACTCAGAATATCATTTACATATTGTGAACTTAAATTTCATACTTTTCGTATAAACTGCTGCACTGTACATAACACTTAAATTAGGGAATGCATGCTTGGTACTTTTGTTTATACTTTGTTTTTTGGTGTACCTTTATTTCAATATCTTAAAAATTTAGCAGATTTTTTTTTTTTTTTTTTTTTCATGATAATGAAAGCTAGCAATTCCCACTGTGATATCCCCTGCATTTACCCTGATGGTCACCTGTGATTGGTCTTTTACACAAGGGCGTAGGAAGCGGGGGGCTGGGGGGACTCTAGCCCCCCAGCAAAATTTGTGGAGTGGCGGAAGTATCCTTAAACCCCCCCCCCCCACTTTCCAAGGATAAAACCCCTTATATGTCTCTACTGTAAGAAATGTCAAACATTTGCAGTAATTTACCATAAAATTTGTCCAAAATGATGCACCAAATCGCATGTAAGGATCCTAAAATATGCAAAAATTTTGTAAGGTAGGGGGACCCGTCTACTATGGAAAAATTGTCAAAAACTTACAATAATTAAAGTAAGAAATGTCAAAAATTTGCAGTAATTTAGTAAGAAATGTCAAAAAATTTGCAGCAATTTACCCTGAAATTTTGTCCAAGATGATGCACCACATCACATCTAAGGACCCTAAAATATCAAAAAATTTTCCCCCTCCCCTTAGACCCTTCCCCCAGGGTGGCAATCCGAAATAAGGCTCAGCCCCCCAGTCTTAAAAAGCTTCCTACGCCTATGCTTTTACATGCGCTGTAAATGGAATTGAAATAGGCCTAAACACTGTAATGTCTGCTGCGTATGCTGCAATGTATACTGCAGATTTTGTGAACAGCCTTTTGCAGCTTTATTCATAGCAACTTGTGGTTGAGTTAACAGCATGTTAAAAAATTCAGTCACGATTTTGTTGGTAGTTTCTAATGGTTGTTGATGTACTTTTTAGAAAATAAGTCTTTCTGCAGTTCTACTGCATAGGGGCTGATATGGAAAATCTGGGAATAAAAAGTGACGATCTTGGCTGCAATATGGCATAAAAATTATTTCAGAAGAATCAAATAATTCATACTATTTAAGAATAAACAGATATATGTTGAGAGTTTAACCTGTGTTTTGAGGTCTTAAACAAGTCTGTGAAGCCTTAAAAATTGTCTTTAATTCTGCCAAAAGTTGCATTAATTAATTTCCATACTGTCTGTACAGAGGACAACTTGTTCATCTTTCATATATCTCACAATTTCTTCCTTAACTAAGATTTGAAAAGCTGTTCCTTATCATATCAGAGTGGTGGCATATCTCAGCCCAGTAGTACAAGAGGTCAACTTTGATTGTCAAATATAGACATATCCATATGACTTGAGCCTACCAAACCCCTTACATTTCCCTTTGAAACCCTTGTTTTCCCTTGCTATTGCCACAGGTTGGCCCATTTACCACTCTCTGCCACAGGTTTGTCACCAGTTTTCATTTCAAAGTGTGGCAATTAAAACCAATATTAACAGAACATCTGAGACAAAACATGTGGCTTGAAATTGAAACACAAAAAAGTTGTTTCAACCTGTATCAAATCTGTGTTCAGAGGATTCCAAATATGCAGGTTTACCATCCGAGGACACATGTAATTTCTTTTGATTTTCACGTGTGGTCCTTCATGTTGACTGGCACAGGTTAAAGAAAAGTTTTGGTTAGTGTTAAGGGTATTTACTTTCATGATTTATGAGGTTAACACAGCTTACAACTTCATAAGAGAAGTAAACAAATTGTAAACGGTTGTCATTTTTGCTAATTTTTCACAAATTTGCATTTTCAACTAATTGATTTGAATCAAAAGATTGGATTAGAATTTTGTAAAATGAATTGCCTACAATGCGTGATGAAATGATTTTAAGTTTGACAGAGTGATAATCTGCATTATGTTTTATGCACGTTTTAATTTGTAAGTAAATTGATTTTTGTTTGTGCAGAAAAATTACATCAATCATGTCATTTATAGATTATGCAACACTTAGGCTATGCATGTATTACACCATTGGTGCCTTTAATTGAATAAATTTTGTTTCTTTTAGTTAAAACTAAGTTGTTTGATGTCTTTATTTTGTGTCTTAGCTAAAGGCAGGCCTGTAGTCAGACAAGGTACTGAAGGGGGGCAAAATAGCTGCCAGGGTGGGCAAAAAAATTTTCAGGGGTGGGAGCCAAATGTGTTAAAATATATTATGTCAATGACAACTTGAAAACTTTCTGGGGGGCATAAAAATTTCTTGCCCCCCCCCCCACACCTTGACTACAGGCTGGTTAAAGGTGAAATCATTGCTAAATTGGATATTAGCTAATAATCTTGTGAATAAAATGTAAAACAAGGAATACTGAATAAATTGAACAATTCAGTTAGAAAAACATTGATCACATGAAAAAAAAAATGGAATTTTATGTGAACATGAGCACCAAGGGGTACAGATCAGAAACTCATACCACAAATTTTTAAGGGGAAATCCATTTCTAGAATTGAGCAAAATAATCTTATGGGGCACCCCTTTACCCCACAATATACATCAAAACTTATAGTGGTACACCACTCAGAACTGTTGCTGAACCACTCAGTGGACATAGAATACCCACATGCCATATGTCTGAGCAATTGGGAGCTGCCAACTTCAACTATCTCTCCATTTGAACTGCATAAACACTTCATGCTCTCATAGAAGCAGCATTGAAATACCAGTCATACATAGTTCTCTATAAACTTGACCTAAACAGGCTAAGTTTACCTCTCATCCACATACCAATTTAAAGAGGGCACTATGGAAGAGTTTGTGAGACTCCTTACAATGGGTGGACCCAAATAAAATGAGTTACAAACTTCTCAAAATAATCTTTGATCTGGAATGGCACCCTTGACAATCAGGGAACAATACAGCAAACTGCATTTAACTTTGTGAATTGCAGTCCCTGTAATTGATGTACAAAATGACTGGATATCACAATGCAGCACACATGCCAAAATGGCTAAAGCTGGGTTTTGTTAATTTAACTTTTAATTTCCCCTGATGGAAAGAAAGGAGCACTTTCAATGGGTTAACAAAATAACAATTGAAATAGCTGAACATATATTGGGCCCTAAGATGAGGAATACAGTTTACAATACTGTCACAGTATTCGTGTCCAGTAACTGATTAGAATAAACAGACAATACCAAAGAGATACAGAAATAACAAAGAAAGACAAGTTAATACAGTATACTGGATCTCTCTACCAGTATTTATTTTAAAGTCATAAATCTATTGTACACTCACACATTTGCATACTCCAGTGGAAATGTCACACATGATTTATAAACATAGCAATACTTTTTCAATCAACCATGGTAGTACAACATTGGTTTCAAGTAGAAACTTCTGGCTAATTTATACAAGCTCTCTTGTAAATTGCTATTTCATTCAATAATTCTTCCAATTAGTTTCAAAAGCTTTGCACCTTTTCAAAAAACTTTTTCTTCCACACAAAACTGTAGTCTCATCAAAAGGATTACATTGCTTTCACAATCCAATGTTTTTTACAGCCTTACAGGATTCATCCTTCTAAGCCAACAACAAAGCTTCCTCCTTTCAAAAACCATTTCTGTTCACACAGAAATCTCAGGAAGGGATGTGCTTCTCATTCACATGTCCCATTCATATAGCATCCCTCAAAAGCCCACGTCTATGTTTGAGCTTTGTACTGTCTTACTTTGCCTTGTCCTTTTGCCGAACTCCAGTCGTTCTAAATTCATTTCTCTCTTCAAGATATTCCTTCTTGCACATGTCAAAAAATTCTGGATCTTTATAGCTAGAAAAGGAAACAAAATCAAATATTTGAACAATTTTTACAATATTTTGCAAAAAAGACTGAGAATTCTTCAAAGAGATTCTGATGGATTAACATGAGAAATAAGATTTAACAATTCTGAGAAGTATTACAAGAGGAGGTAAATAAACAGTCCCTAAAATAAAGGCATTTTTATGAACAGTACAAAAAGAGACAATGGAATAGCCAGATCAATTTTCCAATGTGACAATCAAAATAGTTGGCCTTAAACAGTTGAAGAGGCGGTCAAGTTGAAGGAAGTTGTTGGAAAACTTAGAATTTAGTAATACTGTTTTGCAAAAAAATTAGTAAAACTTCAGTAATTTTCTGAATAGAAATGTGATACAGTGACTGCAAGTGGGTTGAAATTCAAAATTTGTGATGATTAATCCTTGGAATAATTGCACCTTATTACTTTGAAACAGTGTTTGCATTTCTAAAAGTTAATGGAGGTAAATTTGATAGTAGCATATTATATGACAGTCTTTGGTTACAATTTATCAGATTCAAAGTATACATTGTTAAATGCTACTTTTGTCCTTATATATGAAAACAAAATACTGCTGCCAAACTTTGGCTCGGCCCATGTGCTACTGTAATGAAAGCCAAACATTTACTGTCCAGAGGCCTAGTAGACCACGTAAAACTGTACATACAGCCCCTATATTATCGATGAAAAAAATGATTCTTCTGATGCATCCTTTTATATTCCATGTATATACAATAACAAAATAAAATAAAAAATTTCTAATTGATCCTGTTAATTCTGAATATCAATCAAAGCAATGTAGTAAACTTTCCAAAAAGTCAGACATCCAGATTGAACTACGAGAACAAGCATGACACCACAAACACACACAGTAGGCCTATATTGCACTGGGACCTGGGGTTTCCAATTGCATTCCAAGTGTTGTGATGATTTATAACAGAAAACTTGATTCAAGATCACAAATCAGTGGGTGTAAATTCTAGTACCTGGTAATTTATTTCTTATGACAGAATAGTTAATTTGGGCAAACATTTGCCAGTACACATAAACAATGGCCATTTTGACCTAAAACCCAAACCCCGCTTTTGCTTTGAAAGTCAAAAATTGCTCTCCAGAACTGTTCGTGTGATATCATTCTTACTTACGTAAGCAACAAAAGTCGCACAGATATGGGCTGGCTAAATCACTGACAGTAGATGGATTGAGGGTCTGTGAAGACTGAGGCATTAAATTCAGCAACTTTCTCATGCAATGATAAATTTATCCAAGCAAAATAGCTCAGCCCCCTCCCCCCCCCCCCCCTTGTGGACATTTAATCTGAAAATCCAGCACCATAAGGGTAAGTCAATTTTACTTGGCTACTTTAACTTACTATTTGGTAAGGCATGCTTTCAGTGCGCTGTTCTCTTTCCGACATTTGATGACCATACCAACCCCAGAGGTAGCACAGCAATCAGTAAAAGCTATAACAGAAACAAGATCACAAAACTTTTTGAAAATGACCATAAGTTTTGACACTATCTCATATAATACAACTCATATCTCTTCACATTTGGTCTGTTCATTACTATGCCATGACTGGGGTACAGTACTACTTCCCCTCTTAAAGAGAACCAGAAAGCCAAAAGGCTTAGTAATTCCTTGACTTGACATGTGTATATATTGTAACAAAAACAAGAATCATCCACATGACAAGCATGAGATCCCTTACAGCAATTCTACTTGAGATAGATGTTTTAATAAGGTTTTGACCTTTTGACCTCTAATGACCCCAAATGACCTTTGACCTCCACAAAAAACAAAAAGGATCATCTACTCAATATGGGCAATCCACATTTTAAGTATGAGATCCCTCACAGTTACCCTTCTGGAGATATTGTTTGCAAGATTTTGACCTCTGGTGACCCTAAATGACCTTTGACCTCCACAAAAAACACTAGGGACCATCTACTCAATATTGGCAATCCACATGCTAAGTATGAGATCCCTCACAGCTATGCTTCTAGGAATATAGTGTTTACAAGATTTTGACCTTTTGACCTCTGGTAACCCCAAATGACCTTTCACCTACACCAAAAACAATAGGAATCATCTACTCAATATGGGCAATCCACATGCTAAGTATGAGATCCCTCACAGATATGCTTCTTGAGATATAGTGTTTACAAGATTTTGACCTTTTGACCTCTGGTGACCCCAAATGACCTTTAATATCCACTAAAAACAATTGGGATCATCTACTCAATATGGGGAATCCACATGCTAGGTATGAGATTCCTCACAGTTATCATTCTTGAGATGTGTTTACAAAATTTTGACCTTTTGACATCTGGTGACCCCAAATGACCTTTGACCTCTACCAAAAACAATAGGGATCATCTACTCACTATGGGCAATTCACATGCTAATTATGAGATCTCAAACTTTTATGCTTCTTGAGATATAGTGTTTACAAGATTTTGACCTTTTGACTTCTAGTGACCCCAAATGACCTTTGACCTTCACCAAAAACAATAGGGATCATCTTCCCAATATCTGCCATGCACATGCCAAGTATGAGATTCCTTGAAGTTACACACCTTGAGATAGTTTTTACAAGCAATTTGCAAAGGTGTTTACCATTTGACCTTTGGTGACCTCAAATGACCTTTGACCTTCACCAAAAACAACAGGGATCATCTACTGAATAAGCGGTATCTACATGTACAATATGCGATCCATTGAATTTACCATTCTTGAGATAGATTGTTTACAAGCCAAGCGTCACATACATACATACACACACAGACAACATCACCATCGCATAGATTCCTCTGACTACAGTACGTCAAGGAATCAAAAAAACAAA
>WURT03666374.1:0-37414 GCA_009936505.3 Holothuria glaberrima | reverse complement strand
CTCGAAACGTCGTGGAATTTTCCGCAAACTTTTAGCACTTTTTACTACCTTTATCGACCTATATATATATATATATAGGTCGATATATATATATATATCTTTATATATATATATGTATATATATATATATATATATCGGAGGAACATATATAAGGAATATCGCCCCATGGAATTGGACGTTTAGGGAGGATTTTGCACCCTTTAACTGCGACTGCGACGTTGCTGCAAGCTTTTTCTGAATTTAAATGTCGATATGAACATATAAAAGTAAGGTTAGGTGGTGCACGTCTGACTCCATATGCAGCGGCGGATCCAAGATTTTGGACTAGAGGGGCTGGGAAATCTGGGAAGAATATCTAAGCGTACCGCCACTACAAGATGAAGCAGAGCGTGCCAGAAATTTTGGGAAATCGCCATTCCTAGGCTCCACAAGTAAACCTTGATATGGAACTGTCAGTATTTACTTGCACTATAATTTACAGTCCCACTGTCAAATTTGGCAGCGAAAGTTTTTTAACGGGTAATGTTTCACGCAGAATACATGGACAATATATAGACTATATTAAAGGTAGGCATTTGGAGGCTTCTTGTAAGTTTTCGCTTTACAAAAATCGATCAAATATATACATTTTCTGATTGTTAGTACGTTCGTTACTTTCTAGAATGAGACATGAGATGGGTGGGAACTTCTCCAATTTGAGGACGCAAACAATGATTCTATCAATTAGTGACGCCGGTATGGGGGGGGGGGCATGGGAGGTCGTGCCTCCAATCGATTTCTAAATAAAACTCTGATTTTTTTTAAAAGTGATCTCAAAAACGCGTTTAAGCTAGAAATTTCTGTAGGGGTAGGGTTAGGTGTGTTTTCGACCGTGTTGCATCTATTGTAATCTTTTCTAAGTTACGAATGGTTTTCAAACTATCAAAATGTTTGCAAATCCTTCGCAAACGTTTAAAATTTTCGCGCGCTCATCGCGCTTTACATCTGTCTTCAATGATGTTCTTATTATCAATATCTTCCGATAGCACTTTTCGTAGAGGCCCAGCAGAAACAAATTAAAAGCTGTTTACGAACTACCAGGTAAAGGACTGGCTTTTTAAGTGGCATGTAGCAGTGGCGTAGCCATGGGGGCAAGGGGCATTGTCCCCAGAATTTTTTTTGCAACACGTTCTTGACCCCCCCCCCCAAATAATTTCAAGCGATGTGTTAAAAAGAAAAAAAGAAGAGTTTTCTTAAGAAGAAAAAAATACATTTACAATATATATACAAACTTTGACAAATTTATATGATCAGCGTGGCAATTAATCAATTCGGCCAGTTGGCAGGTACGAACATAACTGAAAACAATAGAAAGAAATGATGACGCCCTGGTCTAATTGGTCAAAGCATAGCGTAAGCGCATACATATAGTATCAACATATACGTACCATACCCGTGTACAATGTACAATGCAAATTGTACATACTGCTGCACGCTGCACTGCATGGGCTTCAGCACATTAAGTGCATACAAACAAGGGCTACGATCCGGTGGGGATGGGGGATAACCCCCATGAAATTGGAAGGGGGATACTGTACACAATATCCTCCCTGAAATCAACTAGGTAGATCCGGAAATCAGAAAAGTTTGCTTTTTTCTAGACTTTTTACAATAGGCCTATTTATTTTTTTAGGAAGTACTTCTGACAGTTGTCATAGTATCACCTTGCACACCCTGAAAAGGGCCATTTCCAATGATCTGAGGGTATTTTTGGCCAAAATTTTCTACGCTCCGCGCTAACTGATCGTGGCGCTCCGCTTAGTTAGTACCACTGACAAGATCCGGAAATCAGAACACTTAACCTTTTCTAGACTTTCTTACAACATGCCTATTTTTAGGAAATACTTGTCACAGTGTGACGTTGCAAAGGGCCATTTCCGGTAATCGGGGGGGGGGGGGGTATTTTTGACCAAAATTTTCTTTATACGCTGCGCGCCGCCCGGTGGCGCTCCGCTGAGATAATGTCACTGACAATATCCCGCACTTTCAAAGACGGATCGCCACCCATGCGTACAAAGCGTCGGGAGAAACATATTCAAATATGTATTTTGGTTGCCCCCCTTGAGAAATGCTTTGCCCCCTAACAAAGAAAGTGCGGTTAAGCCAATGGCATATAGATTTCTCTCGATACAGAGCATGAACGTAGGTTTTGTCATGGGAAAATTATTTAATGAAAAACTTCGGTGCGCTACGCGCGCTTTAAACCTTTCCTCAATGTTGTTCTTATTATCAATATCTTCCGATAGCACTTTTCGGAGAAGCACAACAGAAAAAAATAAAGCTGTTTACGAATTACCAGGTTAAGGACTGGCTTTTTAAGTGGCATGTAGGTTTGTCTCGATAAAGAGCCTGAATGTAGGTTTTGTCATGGGAATATTTAAAACAAATTTAGGCACGTTTCCCCGCATTCGTCACGCCTTACATTCCGTATCCTGACCATGTTTAAGGTAGTAGGAGGGCTTCAAGAGGTTCTTTGACAACATTTCGTTCTTTCAGACAACATACTCTCTTTAACCTAACCAAAAAAAAAAATGAATTCACTAAATTACGGACATATTCCAGCCATACATAATCAGTTCCAAAGATATCCCAAAGATGGCACCATTTTGCATCTAAGAAACCACTAAATCAACAAATATTTCTTAAAGGGAAGGGGGACATCTCCTAGGAAGGCGCATTTATGTAGTGACAAAGGAAGGATGCCACTCTTGTAAACAAACCCTAGAACGCATAAAAAAGTGTAATTTACGCAGGCTTAAGGAATGACTGAGGTGACATTGTTCTGCCGCCTATACATACTCTTGTGCAGGCATTTTGGAATCCAGTTCCATCTCCTCAAATGTCGCAACCACCCAGGCTCAGACCAGCCTACGCCCCTGCAGTTAATTGTTGTGAATAGGCCTAAGCTAAGATTTAATATTTGTAAGAATTAAGGAAAGGGTGTTTTTAAATAATAATCAAGTTATCGAAGTTTAATCTCGTCCTCCTGTGATCTTTCGCTGTTACTGGTTGCATGTTTTATCGAGCCGTAAAATAACCCCAAAATGTATGTTAGCGTTTTTATTTTTCTGTAACTTTTTTCGGGACACGTTTGAGAATCCATGGTATCATCAGCAGTTGGTTAGAGTGACCGTGCTAGATTTGATACCTGAAAGTAACCAATCGAAAAAATAACAGTTTTTGCAAGATGTATAGGAAACATGGTTTATTCATACTACTATACAATGATCAGCTTCCGATGTACAGATCCATTGGTATTAGTGTTAAAAACCGGCTAAGTGCAATGTTATTGCACGTACTGTGGGGTATAACAATGTTACGCTTTGCAGCCAACTGATATCGAATGTTTGAGTATTGTAAATGTAAACGCACATGGTATTTTCGATTGCCTCAAAACTGTTGTTTGCCCCAATATATTTGCTTGCCCGGCTCAGTGCCCACTGAGCCTATTGAATAATTCGGTTTATAGTACATCCTCTTAACTCAACATTTTGTTATGCATACCTCTGCTTTCTATTTATAGCCGAAAGTCGTCGTTGTCTGGAACTTCCTTCGACGACATGCCAGTTCTTAAAAAGAACTTTTCGCTTAATCAAGCTACCTCCAAACCTACCTCCAAATCAATCCCTTGTAATCTTTTCAGGGTGCACCCTGTAAACCCAATCATTCCGATAGCTTAATTAAAAAACGTAAAAAAGCCTTTTTCAATCTGTGATAACCACAATGTTTTACATCAAGTCAAGTCCTTCCAAGCAACCCTTTAAGCGGCAATCCGCAGTTAAGTAACACATGGCACTACTTAAAGGGAAATATTGCGTTTGTTTTACAGATAATTTTTATATTGTTTGAACCAATATCACTAGATACAGAATGATAGACAATTCAAAATAAGGCATAACAGTAGCTTTCTTTTTAAAAAAAAATGGAGGCTCTCAAAGGAAGCAATTTGGTTGTTTGTTGCACAAAAGTAATTTGTTCACCCAAACTTTTCAAAATTCAAATGATGCAACATCCGTTACTCTTGTTATGCATCATATTTTGAGGAGATAAAGCTATTGCTGGAGTTTATTGGTGAGACTGAATGGTTTAATAATGATTTCAGGTATTTTCTTTGCATGCCATGTTGGTGAATTTTAAACACAATATTTCCCTTTAACTACCTCGTTTGGAAAAAGCGTCTTTCCTTACACCCAGTCCAACCTTTGCTGTGTCAGTTCACTTAAACATTAACACAAAGAAACGCACATTATGTTTAACCAAATACTGGCATTTTAGTTGAAACTCTTCAAGCTATTTACATTTCATGAACCCCCGCTTATTGCCTACAAATGGGCTAAAAAGCTAAGCGCTACATTCACAAAAATATTTTTGTGTTAATCTTCTGGTGATATTGTTGACAACTATGAAATATCATTACTTGTTAGACTTACACCTTTCATGTACATATAGCTAACCGAGGTCATGTGACAGAAACATTCGGTAAGTTAACAACATACCCGCTATTCATGAGATCCCATAATTGTTTCCTTATATTGGCCAGCAATAAGTAATAACATACCTATTATGGTTGATTGCAGAAAACACCTTCATCACTGGTTTTCCGTTAATCATACATTGAATTAATGTCCGAGGAAAACTTTGCTAATGCTGCTCTTAAAACTCGACATAACATTACGTTTGCAATTGTGTATTCAATGGTTTTGCCCCAGCCATTCCCATAAAAAGGGGAAACGAAAGAGAGAGAAGGGAGTTGTAGAAAGCAGAGAAGAAGAAAATTACAAAACAAGGGTGAAAAAAGGTATGAAAAACGAGACGAAAAACAAAATACAGGGATAGAAAATGGTTATATTGCGAGCATTTAAATGTCCAACATTTATTTGACATGAGTTTGTAAACATTTTTGTGTTAACGCAGCACGTGATTGTGTAAAATAGTACATTGCACATGCGTAGGTTTAGGACACGTATTCCTCATAGATTTTCTTCCAAAAGTTTAAAATGTTACGTGAATTAATACCAAATTACACACACATACATAATATTCTTTATACAATCTTTTTAAATATGATTTTGGAGCTCTTTGCGAACACCTATCATCGCTACATGGTGAGTGTTTGAGTAATGAAGGTACAAAGAAAAACATCACTTGTAGTACTAAACTCCTTTTGCTATAATTACACCTTCCTAATTATATTGCTCTTTTAACTGGCTTTTCATGTGTGTTCTTGTTTAAAATTCTGAAAACGTTCTAGGGACGTTGCGCTTTTTAAATGTTTGTCAAATAAAAGCTGTATACAACTGTCTGCAATTCCTACCTACAGTTTTCAGAGATTGTGCCCTCTGCTCGTCAACAGGGCGCCCCCAACCGTTTTACAGCTCCCAAACCTTAGACCTCATCCTTTTAATTTCGTTCGTAGTGAAGACTTTTAAGTCCAACAGGGTATTTGTAACGCACCAACTATATTCCTGCTAACAACACCCGAGCATCTTCAAATTGTGATTAACTGGTCTAATTACTGCCCAATCCATGTCTTTTTTTCAGGTGCTGAAACGCATCAGGCTCTCGAGAAAGCTCATTTCGCCTTAAGGTCATTCAAACCTTGCTCACGCTATGAACTATTTGCCACACACCCAGTACGCCAATTAGTTTTAAGTATCTTCCATGATGGCTGTCGTGTTTATAAACAGGGAAGTTGTGGTGTTACCAGAAAACAAAACATATTTTTCCCAGTGGTTGCACTACGATTCGCCCAGAAGGAGCAGCTACCCGAAGCCAGGGTAATGGTATAAGGTTGTCAGAAGGATGGCTACAATAAACTTTTGCAGCTCGCTTGGAGCGCCAAAAAAATTCTCGGTTTAACTTGAGAAAACCTGTGAATCTGGTGGTTTAATTATGAAAAGAAAAACAAATAAACAAATTTTATCATATCTACTTAGGCTCTTTGATAAATTTGAAAATTGTAACGACGGGGTTGCCAGTCTTCGCCAACTGGAGGCCATCGCCACCCTGTCCCCTGGCACTGCCTCTTGTTTACAAGCTTTCAACTGCCCCTAGTTCCCCTAGATCTCAGGACTGACCGGTGGTAAGTTTAGGTTTGGTAAGCAAAAAAGGAAATTAACCTTTTGTTCTCTGCGAAGTGTGTATCTGATACTCTTTGGAGGCGTTGAAATACTCTTTTCTAATGCCCACAATTTTGTTAATACCTCCAAGAGTTTGCAGACTTCAGCTTAGGGCCCCACAGGGGCGACTCATGGACCCAAACAAGGGCTCTTTGGTGCCCCCTTAGTCTTCCTGGTCGGGATGTCTTCACGCGCAGGCGACGATTTCAGTACATTTGACTCGTGTCAGTCCCCTTGCGTTAGAAAATACCCCCTGGTGACTACAGAAACTCTTTTGTAAGGTCCCCTTCACGGTCTGGGCTCTCTCATAGGTCCCCTTTTAGCTAGTCAATCGAACAGATAAAACAACAGATAAATCAGAGCTAGCTCAACTTTTCAAAAACATGTGGTAACAAAACAAATGATTTAGGTGTACGAAAGTTTACAAGTCCTGCAAAGTTATATTTTCGCCGATCCAGGAGACATCTTGTTAAAGAACGTTATTTTCCTCTCTCTGGTGGGGTTCCCCCTTAGTATTTAAGACCTACTCTGTAACTTGAAGGCGCTCTTCAGGTGGAAGAAAACTATGTACTAATTGGTCACGCCGTTGTGTTTCCGTTTGAATAAGTTGTCTTCAGTTCCTCAAAGCACCTCAGAAGATTTGAAGTCAATTAAACAAAAGTAGCTGTTGTCTTGATCTTGTAACTGAGCCCCCCCCCCCCCCATGAAATCTTTTTAAACGCATAAGTATTCCATTTAAGTCTTCTTAACTTAAAAGTAACATATATTCACGTTTTTGATATTTAGAGTATTTTCAGTGAAATATAGACTTTTCGCGTTTCTTAAACTATTTCAATTCTAAACAAAAATTGTATTTTCTACACAAAAATCACGCCAATGCCACACTTTGTATAATAGTGTAAAGAACATAAGAACTTTCCAATAAGCGGACTGATTGTGTTAGTTCGTTTTCGATACGAAACAAGAATGTTAATGTGACTACTACATTGCATGGTAAGTTAGAATGAGAAGTATCACTGATGCTTATTCTTTCGCAGCTCCCTCTGGTTTACTAACTAATGGTATCGGGCATTGATAGTTGTTGCTGCTTTTAGTCAGACTTACGTTGCAATTATGAACTTTGTACACGAGAATAACTCAGTTTGGTCAGGCGGCAAACTACCATTTGAATCTAAATCATGGTGAGTTCATCGAACTACCTTAAAAACTCAACTTGAGGTGAAATGTTTGTCTAGATCGTCGTTCGAGTGAATTGTTAACTTTGTTCAGGTGATCACATCACCACTCTTATTATGCAGCCTTTAGACAATGACGGGGAATGATGAGTTTATCGAACTAGTCTATTAACAATTAACAAATCTTCGTGTGCATTTCAATATATCCAGTCAAAAGTTCAAAGTCATGTTTTCTTTAATCCTACCTTAGTTTTGTGCAGTCCTTAAGAGTAAAGGTTACCCAGGGAAAGATTTTACAAAAGCAAATACACACGAAGAATGCTTACCTATCATTACAACGTTTGTAATAACTGAATTCACTCTTTATTAAACCTAGAAGTTATGGTATAAATATTCATTTTCAATATGTTTACAACAAAGAAATAGGTTTTGACAATGCAGCCTGAACGTTCAGATTTGTGCAGCTTGGACCAAATAAGAGCACTGAAAAACGAGGCTTTAAAAAGCAAACATAATTTGATGCTAATTAAATAAAATAATTGACCGAGCAATATTGATTTTAAGCAGTAAGAAGTTCATACTTTAAAAGTTATAAATAAGACTCCCTCTTACGCATCACACGCGTAGGCTACAAAGTTCCTCCTCATAAATTAAAATATAGATTGGCTCAAAGCATTTTAGCATATCGCATGTCCCCTAATATATGTCGCCTCCTGAAAGATGTCTCCCCCCTCACTTCAGTACATTATGTGCCTACTGGCTTGGACGACCTGTTGTATACTCATCCATGATATTCAGTATATTATCTGCTTAAAAAGAGCAAGGTGTTGGCCACTGTTGAAGGACTGAAGTAACCGATCCTGTTATGACATATCTGGGGACTTTGAACACTTCAAACAAATGTTATTTACTTGCAGTTAATAATTAGCTTTTATATATAATAGCAGGTTTAGAAACTGTTTGCTTTCATATCCGAGCGCTACATGATGACAAAGTAATCTGTAAGAGCTTTTAGGTAGAATTGTTTCTCACTCAAACAGCTGTTCTATCAGACAAACATACCAAACAAGCCCTTTTTAAGGAACATGTTGCCAAAGTACTAATGGCTTACTGTTCATATCTACATATGCGTTTTTTACTGAATTATTTTTTAGTTGTTACACGTTTATAAACAGTTCGAAAGAACATCGATGATTACAATCAGTCATTATGAAACCCCCAGTGAAAATTAAAAGTCGGTCTCTGAAGGCCAAAAAGTCGGTCTCAAATCCAGTTCAGTATGCCTTTGTAACAATAGCCCAGACATGAACAACATTTGATATCTTACTCAAATTGAAATTTCGGCAGAGATGAAGTAAAAATGAAAAGATTGCACAAATTTTCTACTGAATTCCCGAATTGTTGATCCAATGCCCGAAAAATGTGCATGTAGTGGTTTATTGGTCCCCTTAATGCACGTGAACTGCAACAAGTTTCCGGCAACTTTTTGAGATTCAGGCCCAAAATTTTCCACCCGCCCCCAAATTATAAGAGTCCCATACGCCTATGATTATTACTACCGTCCGGTTAACTACATTGGCATAGCCAGGGGATGGGGGTAGGGGGCCATGGCCCCCCAACCGAATTCTAAAATTCTAAAAATATTTGTTATAATTTCTGTAATGGAACAAAAAAAATTACTTCAAATGATGCTAAAAGTTGCACCAGATTACATCTGAGGGTACTTAAATATTCAAAATTTCTCAAAAGGGAGGGGCACCCCTCCCCTTAAACCCCTCCCCCAGGTCGGCAATCAGGCCCGGCAGTTGGCCCCTCCAAACAAACAATTCCTGGCTACGCTAGCAATAAATTGTAATTATCTAGGAAATTCGGATCGTACAACTATGTCAATGGGAGTCGGTCTGCAAGAAATGTAGTTGGTCCAAAAATAGTTCACCCTCCTCCTTGCAAATTCATGTATGTACGCCCCTGCCTGTTGTTATAAATGATTCAGTCACTAGAATAACTGTGTTAAAATGAAAGCTACAGTGAACAGCTTGTACTTCTCAACTAAAGTACACCACCGTCGGGAAAACGTTCATGAAAACTTTGCATTTAACATTTAAAAAGTAACATCACCAGACGATAACCTTCAGAACTGGCAGGCACAATGCGTGCAAGAATAGCTAAGAACCTACGCTATAGCATAGGACTTCAGAAAAATGGTGAATAGTTCAAAAAATTTTGACGGCCGTGTGACAAATCTTTTTCAGTTTTGTGGTAAATAGTTCAACCCCCTAAACTACAAAGCTGGAAGATTTTCATCTGCCTGTTCAGTGTTAACACTGTCTGAAATTTAAAATAAACCAAAGTGCAGCTCTTTGCCATAAGGGTGTGGGGGAGGTGGTACAAAAGTACAAAGTCGTTAAATTCATTATTCATTGCTCTCGATAATATACGTACAACTTACTTGAATGTTAGGGTGCTTTATATTTCAGCGTGGTCTCTAATATGTAAACACATTTATCGAATCCAATATAAAACTTTGGAGTTTAGACCTTGCGAAGAGATATGCCATCTAGTTACTGTTTATCCAGTAACAGTTATACAAATACACATATCAAGCTGCATTATGAAATGTTTACTTTCATTTTAATTTTAAACGAACACTCAGTTGAGCTAGTACAAACAACTACAAGCATAACCGTCTATAGTGTAAGTGGGAGTTAAATGAATAAACACAAAACTGAAAGATCTGTGATACGTTCGTCAACATTTTCAAATTATTCATTAATTTTCTGAAGTCCTGTGTTATAACCTAGGTTCAATGTTATTATTGCAAGTATTCTACCTCCCAGCTTAATTCCAGGAACAAGTACGAGGTTTGCAAGTCAAAATAACTAACAGCACGAAGGGTTCCAAAAGGGTATGTAATATTTCCCAGGGATACATCTCGGACCTTTCGTTGGGTCCGGGGAAAACGCCCCAGGAGAAAACGGAGTTTCACTGGGGGCCAGTGTGCTTATCAATCTGCAGGTAACAGGCGGAACATTGTACTTGCTACAAATGTAAGATTTTGTGCACTTCTGAGACCTCAAAATCATCCATTCATTAATCCATCCATCCATCCATTCATCCATCCATCCATCCATCCATCCATCCATCCATGTTTCCGTGTACGTGCGTGTACATGTTCTTCTGAAATAGACGTAAAAAAACTCTAAGCAGATTTCAATTTTATAAGTAAGATTTTTGAAAACACTAAATCAAGTAGTCCCGTGTATAAAGGGAAAAAATGTACCATGAACTGTCTTGTGGTATTAACATTTTCCATCCTCCTTCCCCGTATACACCCGAGTCCCTATCTTGAACCCGCTTTGGGTTCCCTTCCATCGGTTAAACCCTTGTAACACATCTTCAATTGGTTTAATCTTGCTTATAAGAGCCTAACTTAGTCCTAGGGCTAACCGGTGTCATTAAACAGGGCCGTTTGATTTGCTTGCAAGGACCATGTTTGGTTACGGTTGGGTTCCCCGTGGGATTTAGTATTATAAATGGAAGTAAACTTCCCTACAGAAAATGAGTGGAAGCTGCTTTCAAAAAGTTGATTTCCGAACAACACCATTCTTCTATATAAGTTTAGTATATTTTATTTACCAGTTTTTTTTTCTCCGTATGCAAGGAACTTATATAAATACATTTCTGTGGAAGGATGTTACTTTCAATAATTTCTGAGTCCGAGCGCAATCCTTTATTCTACTGTACCCAACTGGAAACAGTTGACCATTTCGGGTAGGCTAAGTGATCGTGAAACAAGTCAGTGATAATGTCTTAGAAATTGATCCTAAGTAGATGAAAACTTGAAAACGAATGTTGATGGACTGAAATGAGATGCGAAAAGTATGACAAACATTTTTAAGTATTGATTGGATATTTTCTATTATTATCAACAAAATTCAAAAGCAATTACGAGATCTCCATAAAGTATGTGGTCTCTAGGGGAGAAAGAGTTGCTATCAGTAATTTGTAAAAATAAACTCTACTGAAAGGTGTCAAGACCAACACTTTCCCGGTCTGTTTAGGGTATCAGGCTATATAAGCAAAATGTTATGATTGTGTAAGTAAACATAACCGGGGGAATTTTATGAAGACTTCGTTATTCTGAGCTGACATTGTGTAGAATTGTAAACGATTGACGGCATGCTTGAGAATCAAGAATTGGTTAGGACACTTCCAGTTACATTGGATGGTTTACGACTGCATAGACGGGGATCCGTGTCGGAAAATCGAAGGGATGTTTCTAGCCCAACAATTCAACGTTGGCAAAGCTGCTTCGGTAGCACTTCATTAGGGCTCCGGAAAAGGTGCCTTAAGGTCCTTGGTTGGAGCATTGCAATGAAGGAATTAGCATAAGATGAGCACAAGCAAATCCATACAAAATTTAAAATATAACAATTTTCTTAAATATTTGGGTTTAACGGGTCCTCTTATTCGATGATTCCCAAGGCAGGGCCGTCGGAACCGGGGCTGGGGGCTGCATCCACCCAATAATTTTGCCATAGACAGTTTTTTAATGCAATAAAAACGTCCAAAGGGTGAAAGACGGAGATTTAAAAATAGTGAATATCATTCTAAAAGTTATATCACCTATCATTCAGTCTATCCGTATCACATTGAAACAAATGACGTATCATTTCCATTATTCAGTCAATAAGGAAAAAATTGTTTATGAAAGTATTTGAAAATAGCGACTCAATGTCATACAACGTACTAAATTTGACTTTATGCGTCATTTTTTTTTTTTTTGAAATCTAAACCGTACGGTCAATGCATGGAATTTTGCAGTGCTTTATCTTAAGTTACTGATTATTCATAGTGACGTAACTCCTTTGGGCTTGGACCGTGCTGAGCCGGGGTCCCTGACCAAAAATGGGCCCCGCTACTCTGATGCACAGGAAAAAGCTATGCTAAGTAAATTCAAGGTCTAAGAAATTGGGATTGCACCTGCAATATTCCTTGCTTCAGGAATGGAAATGAGCAGTGACTTCGTTCGACACATCAGTAATCAATGTAATAAAATTTTCGCGCGCTACGCGAGCGTGCAGCCCCATCCCATGGCCGTGTTCACTATCAAAACCGTCTCAAACATATTCGCATTATTCAAAGGTGAGGGGTCCACAATTACGTCGATTGTTCTTGTGTATTGGAGTCATTATTAAGTCATCAATTAGCTGATGCCTTTGTTAGGAATTAAAAGTGTGTCAGTGCAAAGTCTCCCGGCAAATTTTGTTATGGGGACGATTTTCAATGCAAAATTTTGGCGAGCTTCTACCTCCTAGGTAGTATTTCCATGGTAGGAGCATTAGGTCGACTTTTGCGCAGGACTTTGGTGCCTACTTTAGGGCCAATTTTAGTGAATGTCTGTCTTCCGACGGAAGCCCTCGGACGATTTGTGGTATTGTATAATTGTCGGTAGAAAAATTAGGCATTTACCCTTTACAAATGGCAGAGAATACTCACAGACCATTATATCATAGTCTGTCCGTATCTTCCGAAATAACGTAATTAGGACCAGGACCGGATTTACGAATGTGGGGGCACTGGCACGAACCTATGTGGGGCCCCTCGGAGAGTGTGTCGTAAAATCCCATCTAACTAACTAACTAACCCTCGGAGAGTCATTTGGCTCTTTAAAAAAGAACTGAGTGATAGATTAGGCGAAACGCGCAAATCTACTTCTTCAGCGGCTGGGCGTTTTCATGTAGACCAAAAATGTTCAACCATTTTAGGCTAAAAGCCAGATGTATCATTGCAGTGGCGAATCCATGATTTGCCCGAGAAGAGGGAGTGAGGGTTTTAGATTGTCTAGAGCTACTGATGCAAGTAGTGGCCTGAGGGTAAAGTTTTCTTTTTTCCTTTTTTCAGAAAACAACCAACAAGATCCAATTTGGTGTATTGTAGTTGTTGAAATTAATTACTTTGTATTTCAGAACGGTAATGAAAGTAACAAAAATAACTGAAACTAAGCTGGACCTAGCCATAAGGTGATTGGGGCGGTTTTATTTCAGAAAAAATTGCTCGAATTTCCAGACCTTACTCAGATGTCATGTTGAGTAAAGTGATGCAAAACAAAGTGTGATGGCGGATGGACTAAGATTTGTCGAAAAGGAATAGGCTAGGATTAAACTCATCGACCAATTGGCACGAGAATTCAGACTTGGATCTGTAGGGTTTGGGTCAAGAGGGATGTTCGTCTTTTTTCATTCAATTTCAATCAGTTAATATTCTGCCAGTATTTTAAGTGCCCGAAAATTTTAGCGATGTAGCTTTCCCCAACTTAATCGATGAAAGTAAAAGTTAACTAATTTATGAGCAATCTAAGAACAATTCCCTCCCCTACAAATTCGTCTCTCTTCACTACCTCCCAACAATGCACAACATTTGGGGACCCATGTGGGAGGATTTTTAAACGTGCCCTACTGGCACATATTGAAATCCCGCCCTGATTAGGGCTAGGATGGTAGTAGGGCATAAATGATAATAAAATTTGAACAAAGTTCTTACACTAATTTTACAGCCTTTGTTCTATGGGGAGGGGGTATAAAAAAGGACAAGCAGTACAAGATGAATGCCCGCGTTGAGCATTGAAAAGGGCTTTTTGGATGGTTTAGTAATTACACAACATTTACTTATTTAAAACGAGCACTGACTACGTACTAAAGTAACCAAAAAATTGAAGTTCGTTCTATTTCATAATAAAACTGGTCACAAGGGTTCTTGCAATCATCCAAAACACGCGACTCTGTCGGAACCAGCCTGGAAAAGAATATGGATTCAAGCACAAATTAGTGACGATAATATACTGACACAGAAATTACGGTAATTTGTGACTACTTTCTCAGCAATATATAATAATTTCGCGACAACCAGATTACCGATTTTCTTACTCCAGTTTGAAGCTGAGGAGGATTAGGACTACGTTTAAATGTTTCTAAAGCGATATTCCCTCCCGGCACTTATTTATGCATATTTAATTAAAACGTGATCATGAAAATTCGTGGCTTTTCTGTAGCTCCAATTGAAATATTTTTATGACAGAGTAAGTGAATTGCACAAGAAAGTAGCATTTTTCAAGGCGAACCGTAAAATTATCCCTACACTTTGGAAATTTCTAGGGTAATAACACTCCACCCCACCTCCCCCAATAGTGACGCCCTGCCGACGAAGAGACCCGGCTTCCCTGCAAGGAAAGTAATGCGAATCTTAAATAGTTGTGAAGAATTGCAGGTAGGAGAGCGACGGATGAAACAACTAGTTTTGTCACAAAACAACTTTTGTCACGATCATTGCCCACTTTTGTCACAAGAGAGGTCACGACTTTTTTCACGTTCGGGACAGTGTGACGCCTGCTTTAAATACACCACCATGCCATGATATCATCAAGTTTGCACCAAACACCGGGCCTGCATACTTGGTGTTATCGAGATTTTTTTGTATCTTTCCAAACTTATTTCTTCTAGAAATAAAAAAGCGTGGCCTGCCGAAATGTTTAGGTGGACATAGTACAATCTCACCTACTCTCATTAAAAACAAAAACCAGGAAAGGAAAATCGGCTAACACCCATCGGTATGACAAGCAGGGAATCCCCTCGTCTGCTAAAGAAAGTGGTCAACCCCTACCTGCTAGGCGCATACGACAAGGTCAGCAAAGTAACGGTGTAGTTTAGTATAAAATTCAAGACCTTCACGGAATCGCGTAGGCTAATAATAGACTACTTGGTATAGGTAAGGCCTGTCCATACAGCATGCGTATGCGTTGCGTATACGTCAAGTCACGTCACTTTTACGAATCTTTCGGGATACGTCAAGTCGCATACCTGTCTGTACAGAATGCGTCAATTTCGATGCCTCATTAGGAGACACAGTGTGTAGTTTCCAGTTACAATGCATGCTGATTGACGTAAGAAGTGTATGTGGGTCATAACAAGGTTCACAGTACATATTCAATACATGTCTGGTGGTGAAAACTCCCCCCCCCCTCCCAGTCTCCCGAATGAGACTGGTATTTGAATAAAACATTACAGTGAACCTCAATGAAAAATGAAAACAACACGCTGAACATGACTTTCATGACAAGAAAATACACAGTAGGTATAGGGGCACGTATGACCCTCATGAAGAAAGTGCCGGTAATTTATATATCAGCAATATATACGGTGCAATATATATTTATATCTTCTCATGTACCGCGAAATGTCCCTGTGCAGTCATGCCCCACCAAATATTGTGAGGGGATGGGTACCCAAACAGTCATACGTGTATACATTCTCAGTGTTGAAAAAATGTTTTTTTTTTTTTTTTCAAAAATGAGCTTTTCTACCCATTTTACAGAGGTTTTATTGTGACTTTGAGCTCAAACATTTCACCATTTTGCTTCCAGAAGCCTTTAAATTGCTTCTTATTGCCCAGGGGATACCCCTCCCTCTCAGACCCCTCCAAACTCCTCCTGATAAATCTTTCACTACGTATTTAGCTGCAATTTCATTCGAATTTGGCCATGTAGTACGTCCTTGTAATGTAATGACACTGTACAAGTGGAACCTGAACAGGATTCCTCCATACTATTGCCGGTTTTCCTACTTTTTTTATGCATACTGTACACATTTTTAGTCAATCAACATGCATTGTAACTGGAAACTACACACTGTGTCTCGAAGTGACGAATCGAAAGTGACGCATTCTGTGCAGGCAGGCATGCGACTTGACGGATCCGGAAGGATGCGTAAAGGTGACGTGACTTGACGTGTACCCGACGTATACGCATCCTGTGTGGACAGGTCTTTAGACTGATCGCAGTAGGGATTTCCTTCCTAATCGAACCAGACAAAGACAGCCTTCTTATATGGGGTACAATTGTCCCCTGTCCTCTTCACGAGGTAGGGACGTAGCCTGGGGGAAATCTCTTGGAGCAGTTCGTGATAGCGTCCAATGGCTTACCTAGGATACAGTAGTTGATACCCAAGCGGATCCTTTCTTCGTCACTCACTGCCGCCCTGAGGGAAGAGTCTGAGAGGAGGGGTCAAAGAGGTGGATATAACAATTGTGTTACTTTCGCTAGGCGCACATTGGCTGTCTTCGGCACAGGGTCGGACTGATCCTATCTAGTGCTTCTTCCTTCTATTTGGGGAGTGGGGTTGTCTAAGGTGTGGGTTCGGATACATCTACTCTCTGAGAAGTTTTTTTTTTAACATAATATGGCTAAGGTGCACAATGGTGCTATCTATGGGAAAGATCTGAACTTGTTACATGTTTAGAATTTTTTTGTGCCTTTTGCTATTTCCTTTTTCGCAGGGTGTAAGGGAGAGGGTTCTGTACAATACCCTTCCCTTTTGAGAAAATGTTGCCCTTATGAGGTTGTTTGGATACAAAATGTTACTCCCATTGAGAAAGCTTTGAAGTGTATATATTTTATAGAATTTCTTATTATTTATTGTTTTCTCGCTGTGGTAAGGCACGGTGCGATGCCACAGCCTGTGCCGAATTTTCCCCTTTGTAATGCGTTGCGTAGCCTTTGGATTGATAAAAATGCTTTCCAGATTGACGAACACGGCACTCTCTAGACCTCCAAAGTAGCATTCTAAAGATGTTTTGAGACCACGTGCTTTAGAAACGAAGACTTCACGAAACAAAAGTAAAACTTCATGCAGTTATTCATTGAGATCACTTAGGAGGAGAGAAAATGGCTAAAAGGTACTTTTGCATGCGTATTGATTTAGCATGCAATTTAAGGTAGATAGGTTATATATGACCATTATGGGCTATTTATGGTCAAGTTGAGGCAACGCTCGAGAAATATTTCCAAAGATCTTTAACATGTAGGCTTCAGTTGTGTTATGTGCATTATGCATGAGGAGCGTTGTTCGTCAGTGCAAGTTGGCCGCATAAGGGCCCGTCTAGTAGGGCGGAAGTCCGGGAAAATTTTTGAAAAATGAACCTTTATATATGCGATTTGCCAGGTCCTGATGCCCTTAAAAACATAATCAGTACAATGGAATTAAAGGATTTCCAGTATTTTGTTTTTCAACTAGGCTATTTTTCATGTAGGGTTTGCACATCTCAAGACCCAGTTGCCCCATGCCCCCCTCCCGCGTAAGTTACGGCCCTGCTTAGGGTCGCTCTGGTAAATACCGACAAAGTAAAACGTCTAGTGGTTGCTAAAACATCACCTGTGTGGGTGCTGTGATAATTCATGAGATGCGTGATGTTCAGAAAGTAATTCTGAATTTGACGTTCATTTGCAGAAAAGACGCTTTTTAGACAAGAGTAAAACTATGCAAGATATGGTTAAAAAGGATGAACTTCGAGGGCTACCAGGGTAGACTGGTGATATATAAGAGTTATATTGACAATTAAAGGTAACAACTAAGTTTAATGTGAGCAACCGAAACGTATGGAAACCATTGTGGTACTAAGGCATCGTAATTTGTGCCATACTTACGAAGAGAAGTATTACCATTAGAGACCATGTCAAATTGGAAGGTGATATTAGAACATATGATACAGGTATATTTCATAAAGAAAATGCCATATTGTTTCTATTCCTATTCATCTAAAAAAAAATCAATTGGATTTTACCCTTCATTTCAATTATTTGATAATAAGATAAGAGTTGCTTGTAAAAGTTAATGATGGAAGAGAAAATAATGAAAATGAAAATGCGTTTGTGAAAAAATAATTTAAAAATTAACTATCCTTTTCTTCGTGGCAGTTTCTGGAGACTATGGTAAAGTTATTTTATTGATTTTGTTCCTTGAAATGAAAGTATGTATGAATGGGTCGATTGTCAATTCATTCAAGTGAAGAACACGTCGTGTTAGTAACGCCAGGTATACACTTCATAAAAGCAAGTGATATACAGACCCTTTATTGAAAAATTATTAGAGCAATTCCTTAAAGTGCTCATGTTTGAGGTATTTTTCTGGAATGGCAGGGCGTTTTGACTCATGAAGTCGGCCGACACAGGAACATTTGATAATCCTACATTTTGGGTTATTTTGTTCTTTATGGCTTTCTTTATCAGAATGTCAACATAATTTTTAGTATGAGTGTAACTACTATGCTTGTCTATTGGGCAATGTGCTGTGTTAGCGTGTTATGGTATGCAGAGGGAGGTAATTACCCGACGGAGCATAAAACTGTTATAAGAAAGAATCCAGTTCTCTTTGAGTGTCGGACTCAAAGAATTTCAGGTTGTTGGTGGAATTTTGAGGGAAAGTTGCTATTTGTTGGCGATAATGCTGTGAGCAATAAACTACTGGAAAACTCGGAATTGCTAAACAACTATTCGCTCTCCATAGAATCAGCAGTTCTCTCTCATGAAGGTGTTTTCGAATGCAGAAATAATACAGGAATTGTGTCTTCTTTCGTTCTAGAAGTCGTTGGTATGTGCTTACTCTCTTTTATGTTTGAGTTTTTATTTTTCAGGAGCTAGGGTTGAAAGTAATTCACAATAACTGGACTTAATAAAGACATGTTACTCCTTTGGACAGATAAACATATCCTGATACTGTTTATATCAAAATGTCCATTGTTTATAGTGTTGATTGTACCAGTTCTTTCGGTAGTGACAGAGGAGACTAATTAATTTCTTTGATTTATAAAGTAACTATTTCAATTGTCTATGTACGTCCGTCGCTACTGCGTAGCACCTTCTGTGATCAGCTTTGGAAAAGAAAGTGTCTATTCATTACTGTGATGATTTAATTTTTAAATAGCAATGAAAACATCTGCGGAAATGGTGACACAAATATAAATTATGTGACAACACAATTCAAGTTGAAATAAGTTTCGGGCAAACCAAAAAGGCCAAAAGATTGTACACCGTTTTACCCTTCATGTTTCTCATGGAATGCAAAAAATATCACAATTTTGTCTCAAAACTAGTAGAAAAACAAATTGTGTGACGTAATCTTTTACAAAAATCTTGTTGTTTACAAGTTTGGAATATATTTTCCATTTCCTGCTCCT
The DNA here is from genome assembly GCA_009936505.3 of Holothuria glaberrima. Classification (NCBI taxonomy): domain Eukaryota; kingdom Metazoa; phylum Echinodermata; class Holothuroidea; order Aspidochirotida; family Holothuriidae; genus Holothuria; species Holothuria glaberrima. The sequence continues at coordinate 18,074 of WURT03666374.1, read as the reverse complement.
GAAAAGGACTAACGTGAATTCACATAGAATTATGGATGTAACTCAAATAGACATCTGACAAAAACTGATTCTCAATGAAAAAAATATATACGAAATATGATCAAAACCAACTGTAAAAACAGTTTCGGTCATGATGTATGTATTAGTTTAGTTTTTGAGTGAGTTATAATATAAATGACCATTTCGAATATTGCACAACTTTCTTATCAGTTCCAGATAAAATGTTGCATAGTGAGATATTTTCAAAGCAATAGCTTAAATAGTTAAAAACTCCATAAATATTTGCATGACCTTTCAAATTGCAAAGATTCCGAATTTGAGTTACATATATTGAATTGGCAGCAAACTTTCCAAATGTCATAATGCATCAAGCTCCTGCGGGTTCCCCACATCTGCGATTGATAAGTGGCATAATACAATTACTTTAAAAAATGTTCAAACATCTTTTATACATATACCTAGTTTACTTAACTCATAAATTTTCTTGAAAAGTCGAATTTTCGTTTCTAAATAATGTTTATCTGAAATACTCGCAAGGAAGATAAATAAATGGATGGAAGATCCTTAAAATTATAAAGAAATTACGAATGTCGTAATACTTTATTCATTTTCACTCGGAGGAAATTGACCGGATGGCAGATTTAACTCTAGGTATGAAAGGAATGTATTGAAACAGCGGGATAAGATCCCTTGTTCTTTGCGCTGGTAAACTTAACTATTTTTCTGCTGTTAGACTCTATAAGTAAGACTTCGGTCTATGCCTCATTCACCCTCAAGATACGGGTCTATTTATGGCCCACGTTTTCCACCATGTCTTTACTGTAATCTTCTGGCTAGTCTCTACTCTTGAGTATCTTCAGAGGACGAATGAGGGCGATTTTTGGAAATTTCTAAAGACATCATTATAAACGAAAACTAATGCCACGTAAAATATCAAAGTTAGGGTAAGGGTAAATTAATTTTATTGCCCCCATTCGTTGTGGGGTAGAACTCACACAAACCACAACTTTAGTAGGTTACATTACTTGAATGGAAATTAATTTATTTTCCTCAGAGTTTTATTCTGTATTGCTGTTCCCCGAAAATTGGGAGATTGTAGTAGTATGCAAGAATTGAAGTGCAAAAAAGCAGAAAAGAAAGGTCCTCAAAAATCCTGGATCAGCCGGCCCAGCCCCCTCTCAAGCTTCCTGGAGCCACCCCTTCTTTCCCAAAGTCCTGGATCCGCGCCTGTACCCGGCCTCTATTTAAACTTTGGAGTCTATACAACTTTCACCTAGAGAACTACCCGACTAATATTTGACCATCACAATATATGGGATCAATTCAGCAACAAGTTGAGATAGCGCAATATTAGTGTTTCTAATCATACAATAGCAAGGAAGGTTTAGGCAAACATCGCTCAGCAGATTCAAAAATTGGACTTTGATCGAAGCATAGCCTATAATCTAAGTCAGACATACTAAAGCAGTTGCAGCACTCGTCAACTATTTAGGAAATGACCATGCAGGTACATTCAGTGGCGGACATATGCTGAACTTGTCTTTTGTCAACCTTCCTTTTAAGAAATGTTTGGTGTTGGGACGATTTCCACGTGTTCTACTCAGTAAACGGTAAGAGGAGAACAACTTCTTTAAACGTATAAATTCGTAAACGTGATGTCGCCATATTAGGGTCATGTTGGTGGAATATAACATTTATTACAACATTATGTATATGTGTCACTATGTGTAAAGAATATGCATACATGGAGATTTCCTTTGGCTTAAGTTTCATAGATGGCAAACCCGTAACCAATGGCTGAGGCCAGGGATGCCTAAAAATAAAAAAAAAATATTACTGCCTTAAACCATTTTTCAAACCCAGAAGGGTTTCTCTCCCATTCAGTAGCTTGTCTGGCTACAAGCAACCGGTTGGAAAGATGTGAGTTGTTCAAGGTTTTCAAGAGCGCCCCCAAACTCTAATTTTTGGAAATAATTTGATCGTTAGTGTGTTAGTAAGATGAGGTTTTACGGCCCAGTTTCTAACCAGCTTGATCGTAAGGTTGTGTTTTTTAATTATTGAACGTTCCTGAAGTTACCGTCTAATGAAGAAATAGTATAAGAGAAATTTCCGAAGCCAAACAAATTCAGGCGAAGCCCTCTAGATTTACCTCAAACGAAATGAAAGTTTTAAGTACTCTATCAAAGTAACATCGGGCTAACAAGATTCTGTAAGTAATGCACTTATACGGCATGACCTTATAAACACCCCTGTGATGAGGGTGGAGCTTCATGAGCGCTACTGGAACTGCATGTAAAACGCTTATACAGACTTCTATTCGTATCTTAAATAACACACTTTCGTTGCTAATACTCCTCGTGTATTGTAAGGTCAATTCGCGAAAAGGACAAATAGAAAGTGAAGTAACACAATGTTAAGTTACAAGTTTTACTTCGGTTCATTTTAAGAATACATCGATTTAAAACAGAACGTGGCTCCAGTCTGGAACAATTTCAGGCTTTTTGTTTTGATTCTGTATGTCCTGAAAGTAAGTAGAAGAAAAGGTAAAAGCAACTTAGTCTAAAAATTGTTTAAAAACTGTTCTGTTCATACAACGAAACTTCTATAATCCTTGTTCAAATCTGGGTTCCTGGTAAATAGCCTCCGTACAACCAGAATGCCAAAGTGCATCGAAGTTTGTATGAGTTCATATTACTAGACTTGACTTTTGGCTGTCTTCAAATAGAGCAGGGTCCTTTCACACTATATAAAGCAGTTACATACTAAGTCTTCAAAGCATGCATTTTTCTTACTTTGAGATACTAAGATTTTGACCTTCTATGACCTCATCTGACCTTTAACCGCACCAAAACATTAAAATTCTTTTCTGTCATACAATGTATCTGCAACCTACGAATGGAAGGTATGTCACTCTACTTCCTGTCTAAATATATAGTGAGTGTTAGGGTCAGTGGCTTCAGATGACCTTCGTCCGACGCCAAATATATTACACGTCTCCTCTTTATATAATGTATCTCCATGCTTAGCAGGAAAGTATATCCAACCTTAAGATAAAAAGTATGAACAAAGGTTTTCATTTGTTATATCACCTTGAAACCTCACCAAAATCAACTACAACCTACCTTTAGATATCGATTCTCAGAATGTGATCGCGGATGGATTTTAACACACACACACACAAACTGTAGGGTTCCTCCTCTCCCGATAATGCACCTATTTACATGCAGTAGCTTAGCCAGGGGGCAATTGGGCGATCCCCCCATGAGGGGGAAAAGAGGAAAAAGAAAAAAGAGACAAGAGAAAAAGGGAGGAAGATGAGGGAAGAGAGAGGGGGAAGTGGTAACCCCCCAGGAGATTATGAAGGGGTGGGGAGAGGGAGGCAAAGCCCAGGAAGGCAAACAAGGTACGGATTCAACCATTCGTAAAGCGCAAAGCGCTCCCTTACGCAAGTCATTTCTGATCCATATATATCATGTATAAATTTAAGCCTTTTGGACAAATTAAAGACGCTGCGAACATTACGGGACCGGCGTTTTAGTCAGCCCCTATTTGTGTGACAAATAAATGTCGATCAAAATAATCTGACCAGCAAATTCTACGCGGGTTTAAATTTTGACAGAATCAGCCTCACCAGAATAATTTTGCCAGTTCCTTGCTGCTAGTATGTTACCTTTGTCTGTTTTAATTGCGACCGGACTTCCTTACTCACAAGCCCCCATTGTAACCTTCGAGCGTCACTACCCTACTTTCATTTTGAAGATCAGAAAGTAGACTGAATCCGTGTATAACGTCCGTGGCGCCGGCCGGGCTCCTGATAAGGGCAGAAATCTACTCAAATATTGCACCATTTGTGATCCATGCACCTTTCAAATTCCAAATATTTTCCAAAGAAGAGGGGGACACCCCTCCCCCTAGACCCCTCCCCCACTCCTCAGATCAGTAAATGTCGCATTACAACACTGTATGCGACTCAGGGGCGTAGTCTGGGAGGATGGAAAAATTTTCCAGGAACATTTAAGATGAAAAATTAAAATCATTACTTAAAAAATAGAAATTACTGGAGATATATTCAATTCAAATCTAGCATCAAATGTAGCATCATTATGCATCTAACCCACCCTCCGTAAGCCAAAAGTTTCAAAATGGGAGGGGGACATCCTCTCCTTAGAACCCTCCCCAGGACGGCGATCAGTCATCATTTCATTGCCTCCCCCCCCCCCCGTTGAAATCCTGGCTACGCCCTTGTATACATGCTATGTATGAAGACTGCATTTGCTTCATATCAGGAGAGATCGTGTTAATAAGGTTTTCAGACATTTACCGCCACCAAACACAATATGGTTCTTCCTCTCAATATGCACTTCACATACCAAGTATGAGAACTGTCGAAGTTTACCTTCTTGAAATTCGTGTTAGCAATTTATGCACCACAAGCACATAGCCTTCACACCGACATACACGCGCCATCACGGATGCATATGTTTTTCTCTCATCGAAAGTCAAAATAAATCTATTGCCATCTCAATAATTGCCATCGCAATTGCTAACGGTTGTTCTTCGGTATTCCAATGAATACCTCACACGAACGATGATGTTAACTGCCATGGAAGTGTTAAACATTTACTATTTAATCATTCATAAGGAAGTTATTTGAACTTTGAAACAAACACTTTATTGTGCAGTACGTGCTGATGATATATTGCAACAAATGTTAACTCTAATTTGACTCCATGAATTTAAATTTTTTCTCTTGATAAAATGAAGACCAGTCACATACGGATACTGTAAAAACACTCTGACATTACTGTAATAAGTGGTGGCGCCAGGTGGGGCAATGAGGCAATGCCCCTGTGGGAAAGCTGCCCACCCCCACCCCCGTCGGAGCAAAGGAGTTCATATTGTCAGTAAACCCGAATTTGTTAGTTCCCGCCATAATAACCAAATGTTGACAAATGTTTAGCAAACAAAACCCAAAACGGTCACATTTTCTTCACCAAACTAATTTCTCTGGTATATGTAATTTATCTTAAAATACAGTATTTGACACAAAGTCCAAAAATGTTGAGGTTGCTATCTTTCTAGCAACTCCTCTGGGCTTCGGGTAACTGCCCACCCCCTCCTCCTCGTGGGCTAGCTAATTGGCACCTATCGGACAAATCCTGGAGCTGCCCTAACTTATTTGCTGTATTTGTGTCTCACTATTCAGTTCGGGAGATAACCGTTTTGGGGAGAAAATGAATTCTCACCCGATCGTGGGAAATTCTTGCCATGGGTGGCGCCATTTTCAAATTTCTCCCATAATGCATTGCGATCCTACCGCGAAAATTCAACGAAGATGAACGTTTAGATCAACCTGGAAATTTTCGACGATTAAAGGAAAGACAGATACTGGCATATTTAGAATCTTTGTAGGTAAGAAAACAAAAAAGCCGAGTGATGTTTGGTAGTTCACCGAGCAGGTTTTGAGAAAATAAGCAGTTTTGCTAAGCACTTTGTCCTAAGCTTAATTTATAGACTTAACACAGCCACAAGTTGTGTGCATCGTTTACCACACGATGTTTTTGCAAGTGTATCATGCCCTCACTTATGTTCATTAATACACTCTGGAAGGTTCCTTGTGTTTGGCTTGATGGGCGTGAACTGTTATCTTTTACTTGATTACAAGCTGCACAGGATTTAAACAGATCGACGACTGCGAAGAGGTAGACACTACTCATGTTTTGAACCAGGCAAAATTTCCCCCCGTTCGAGTGAATTCTCATTTCCCCCGAAAGCGGTTATCTCCCGAACTGCTATTAGACAGAATAATTACTCTCCTTTGGGGGTAAAGATCAATAAGAAACACACATGGACTAACTAGACAAACAGAATAACAAGTTTTGTCTATGTTTTGACTTTTACAAGTTTATAAGTCACACAAAGATATCAAAAGGTTGTCTTCGATCATGCAAAATAAATACTAAATAATAGTAAATGTTTCAAAGAAGAGCGTTTCAATTGGAGAAATCAATGTCGACAAAAACCCATTAATGCAGTATAAATTATCTGTATCCTTCATGTAGCAATTACGCCTTTGTACACGTTCATTCTTTTGGCAGTGGTCTTTCAAAGAAAGGAGGTGATGGGGATACAAAGACTTTTTGCCTGTAGCCTTGTGCTTTGTGTTCCTTTCTTGCGTAAGTCAGATATTTTTAAATACAATTTCGAGTTCTGCTTTACACAAATACTTGATATATAACGTTATTCCATTTTACTGTTCTTACTACTGGGTGGTAAAACTTCACGGTGTAGGGATTCGTAGATTAATGCCGAACGTTTAGATTGTCTTGAAATCTGAGCATCCCATCCCGTGCTGCGTGAGTAGGTACCCATACACCGTTGTAACGGAAATTTAGTTTTTATAGCATCGGTAGTAGTGAATCGTCACCAGACATACTTACTTTCCTACACATTTAAGGTTAAAGCGATTTTCATTTGGTATGGATAGAATTCGCTAATCTTATAGACAGTAATTGAAATAGTCCTGATAAGGGAAGCAAAAGGGGGGGGGGCGAAAGATTTGTCTAGTACATGATAAAATACATTCACTTCAAAAAAGAAAACACTTGAATGAAAGACCTCGTATAGTTAAATATCTGTGTTAATGTCAAGCCATACATTATTGCATTTAATACCTAGGGCTTGTAAATAATACCAGTTCGTTCCTTTTTCTTTTCTTTTTTGCCTACTCGGTTTTGATCATTTCTTGGTTTGAAAGTAATAAAGGACACATATCTGTCACTAATATAGTTATGGTATGACCGCTCGCTACAGAACTAAAATCAGAAACAATATTCGTTATCGTATAGGATTTGTTATCGTTGCTTGGTGTGACCGGGGCTTTGCTTTTTATTTTTTAACCGATTATGCGCTCACCCATGAGCTGTTGACACTAAATGATAAGATGTGCCTCCATTTTGTAGGTTACGTCAACACACTTTTCTGTGAATCACCTCAATATATTGAACTTGAGATGACTGGTATTATTAATTGTGCTGTTGAGGAGAACTATTTCGGCATTTACTGGTACAACTCATCTGAGTCAAGGAAAAATACCCCACTGTTATCTCTTGAGGGATCAACTTTTGGAGGAGCAGTTTATCCTTCAGATGAGTTTCAGCTTTTGGATAATGGTTCTCTTTCCATCACTGATGTAACCTTACAGCATGAGCACATTTTCAGGATTGTTCTTGTTGTCAATAAAGAGCTCGGGATGATTGAGAAAAGAGATATACAAGTCTTAGTCATTGGTAAGTAAAACAACAGGATTGTTCCATCTTTTGATGATATAAACATTTCAAACAAGGTTGTCAAAAAGGGAATCATATGTCATTTTTTTGTTCCGAAAGGTTGTAACTTATCTAGAGGTACAATAACTGGTAATGTCACTTCGTACTTTTTATCGTGCCCAATTATTATATTAGGGAGTAATCTTAATAAAGGTTTTTTTTTTCATTAGGCACGTCTGCTTATTTCATTCATGGAATGCGTTGTTTTTTTCTCATTTAATAGTTAAACCTTCGCAAAATCACCCTCTAATAAATCACTGTGGAACCAACAGAGGATGCACTACACATCTTCATGACATCACCGGTGTAAAATGTGCAGTCTCGGAAGTACGACCAGCGCCGAATTTAAAGTGGATCTTACGGACAGCGTCTGGAGACATAGAATATACTTCTGATTCTTCTGTGTCAAATGAAGGGAAACGGTTTTCAGCTATGTCAGAAATTTCAACGCAGTTCTTTAATTCAACTGTACTACTTGTATGTAGAGCCATAGGGCCACCACCGTTGCTGAAATATCCAGAATCATTTATACTAATCGAGACCAACAATCACGACTCACCTCTAACAGAAAACACATCAATTAATGTTGAGCTAGGTTCGCCAATGATTTTAAAATGCGGTAAAAACGATACAGTATTTCTAAAATGGGAAAGAATATATCAATCTGCAACATTTGAACCAATCGCCTTTGCAGTATTCGGCCAACCATTCTTCTCCAGCGTATATCTAGATGGATGGGAAGTAGATTTGTACAATTCATTGAAGAAAGACGCAATTACCACTGAAGATGAAGGGACATTGTCTTGCTTGACCGGCGATGACAATATTATTGAAAGGACGACATTCACTATAACAGTATTCGGTGACTCATTTAATTCTTTATTCTTACCTATATGTAAACAATATCCTTCATGAAAGGTACATTTTCCCTAAACCCGCAGTTCGACTAACGGGACTAACGGGGCCCTACTCACAATTATAAACGCTTTGAACCAGTAACCCAGCATTTTGAACTTTGTGGCATTAGCGACACCATACAACTTTGTAACTATTTTTTATGCAACACATAACCCTCTGAAACATTAGATTTATGTGGACTGTTCCATATCTTTCATTATTTCAGCGTATCCTCATCCGCCGATGCCAGTCATTAAAGGATGCGATCATATTGGCCTTTGTTCACTGGAAGTTAACGGCCAAAGAAGCCTGAAATGTTCACTCTACGGAATACGACCTTTGGTGCATCCTGAATGGGTAATCCTGACAGACATATCTCATGAAATTGTCAAGCTTCAAAGCAACCAATACAGCACCACAAACTACGACAATGGAACATTTGATGTTCATTTGACTACAGAATTAACCGTTCTCCACACATCTCAAGAAACCCTCACTGTGGCGTGTAAAGTAAAGACCTTTGAAAAAGTCTTATCTACGAGGTTTGAGGTACTGATCATTGATGGTAAGTAACGTTATATACCTTTGAAAAATTGGAAAATTTATCAAATAAGACGTCTCCCTACCATTAAGAAACTCCAATGACCAAACCATTGATCCTATTAATCTCATGGGCTTTTTTAGAGAGGAAACTTTGATATTAAAAACGTGTAAAAGTCTACGGACACAAGGAGTATTCTGCATGTTACTTGCCCACAGATCAAAACCCATCAACCACAGTATCACCAGATGACAGTGTCAGATTCCATTTGCTGTGGATCATCGTACCATTCGTTTGTGTCGTTATCGCTGGATTGTTATTTATTTCGAAAACAGGTAAACAACAGAAGCTGGTTGATATGCTTGATTTAGTCGAACGTTTAAAATGCCCTCACAGACTTACATGCAACCTAAAAGTTAATTTATATGTACATCAATTCTTTCACATTACTTTCAGAGGGTATCCCCCAGAAAGATTAACTTTAAAATAATGAGGAACCCTACTCATAGATGTCACTGGTTTCTCAACCATAGACTCGAGCTTCCATCCCTGTTTAATATTTGAAATACAGAGTAAATGTAACACGAGGTAGTGAATCTTGTCTCAAATTATGCAATCAAAACATGAAAATAGTATATTAATTTTGCCGCACACCTTTTATAGTTAGACATCATACCATGGTACAAATCTTAGAAATTTAAGTTTAGTAGGGATGGATTGACCTACCGTCGTACGAGTAGATTTGTAATCTGACTAATTTGGAAAGCTACCGAATGTAATTTCTAGTAAGGTTTACACACTACAATTTCGTACTTATTATGCATCCTCGTCTTGGTTGTGTTTCTATCCAGCAAGAGATAGAAGAACCAAAACAACTTCTGCTCCCATTAACGACCAAGAGGTAAATGGCGTTATTTTTTGAAATATTGGCAAGAAAAAATTATTTCTAGAGTGAAGCAGACCGACTCTTCCTTTCCACTGGTTCACAACTTTTAATGTTGGTCCCCTAAGTATATCATCATAATGAAATGCAGTCGTTTTTATTGATATTCTAAGTAGACTTTAAGTACCAGTTGTAAGTTATTTAGATGATTTCGAAAGTTTCATGGTTCAAAATAGATTCATGTTGTTGTAACTTGTTTTTAGTGCATCATGCAATTTCTCTCACTCCAGCCATGTATCCAGACAAGATACTGAAAAAAGGAGGATGGCCTCAAGGGAGGAATATCTTAGGTTTAGATATATTAAACATGCAGCTTGAATTCAATAGGAAAATTACCTAACATCAACATACAAAAAGGCTTTTTCTAAGTGAACCCTATCTCCCCACTTGCAACGGTAAACCCTTTGTTAACAAGCTAGCTCTGTATCCCACAGCCTCTTTAGAGGGTTAAAACCATGTCTTTGTTCAGAGCTTTAATTAAGCGATGGAACTTATTACTAACATCTCTTTCACTGCAATAGAACAACAACCCCTTTAACTTAATTGATATCAGGGAGTCAAGGAGGGATGGCTAAAAGTTGGTATACTTTTCCAGCGTCATGAATGCATTGAGGGAATAGTGATTTCTTATTTTCTGGGGACAATATTTTTCTGGGGAAGCCGCCAAGAGGTAACCGTGGATATGAGGTGGAACTAATCATAAGCCTAAGACATACTTCAGAAATATATTCAATATTACGGATATCACAAAAATTGTAAGCACAAGGAATTTATCCGCGCGTAATTTGTTCTAGTAGTGGCCAGAGTAGAGAGAACAAAGTGAATGAAGAACCTTGACAGAAAGAATAGTGTTATGTGTGATAAAACTTTAAAGTTCTGCACTATAGTCCATAGTACTAGGCATTACCTTTTTCACCCCTCATAAATATTTGTAACTTGTCCTTGCTATATTGTATTTAGAGGGATTCAGTTAATTCAAAATTTGTTCGGTTTTTGACATCAAATTAATAGTGAAATGACATAATTTTAATTCGTGCAGATGACTCCTATGATGGAAACAGACGAAGCGTATCTGCAAGGTAAAATTATTTCTCACTACATAAACGTGTTGATGTCTATCAGCGATGCACGAATACTTTCAGTCCTTCCACATTTTGTATTTATACTCCAGTAGTTAAGATGAAAGACTCTCATGATAAGAATCTATATTTGGATCCGATGAAACTCTTTCAAAATACTTTAGAAGTCTTTTAAAAGATGATCTAAATATGTAAGTTGGAGCCTTTGCCTCCTTTTCGTATGTACCAAAGTAATGAATCAATCAAATTTACGCATACCTATGATCACTGGAGGTGAATTGCCCATGTAATAAACGTTATTCAACACATTTATCACATTAAATACGACTTATGTTCATATGCTTTCTACCTTACAGTCAAAGTGGCATCTGAGACTACTAAGGAAGAACAGGTAATTACACATATTTGTACCATTCGTATGTATTTGTGAAATTTAGGTGTAAGCCTGGTAGATGTGTTAACTCTCGTGATAAACAACGTGGTATTAGTTTGGAAATAACATTAGACATTCTTTCTAGCTAGCAAACTCATGAAACTGGCGAAAGCATCTGAGCCAAGTTGGAACCGAAAAAAAAAAAAAACCAAGTATACCGACACCTTTGATGGCGCGATGGGTCTCCCTGAAAATATCAACGCCCCTCAAAGCAATAAAAACGTAACAGTAAAAATATTATAAACTGATAGATACAACAATATCATTGTAATATTTTTTCGTGTACGTTGTTGTTACTATTCTTAGCCTAGTTGTAACACATCAGTCTTTATTTTTAAAACAAGATAATCTTTAAAGGTTAAAACAAAGCCATCCACAAAAATTAATTACTGATGAAAGATTACTATCTTAACAGGTTGAACAACCACTACCAAACAAACCAAAGGAAAACTTAAATGTGAAAGGTAAGGTAATGTCTCTTTGAAGTGTCTGACGTGTCACGTTGAGTACACAATTTTTTGGAGTATTTCATTGACAAAAAATAATTATCTATTAAACTAAGATTTTAGGATCTGAAATATCCAATCTAATTGCCCGTTTACTTTCTTGAGACAATAACTATTGGATTTTTATAAAAAGAAAAGTTTGATCTGTTCTTTCTCCAGAGGTCTTCATAAAACAATTGCAGAACAAATACAAATTGCAGTACGATTCTATCCGGCCAATACCATACATACGCGAAAAAATGTACAATGTCCAAAGTATCTTCGTGGAAAGCACCATTGAGGCTTTAATGTTCAATGACCAGTTGGGTGATTCAGATGCTGGCTCATGGGAAAAGTTAAATAACTATCACCAACTACTGAAATTTGATTCATCAAATTCATCGAGAAAAATTGTTCAGGGAGATCCCGGATACGGAAAATCGACACTTACTCTTCAAATGGCGTATGACTGGTCAACCAAGCAAAGCTACTCACCCCTATGCGAGAAGGAAATTTTTATATTGCTGCGTCTGAGACAGTTGTTTGGAATAACGTCAATTTATAGGGCAATAAGATTGTTCCTCTTGCCAAGAGACACAGCAATAAACGAATCTGATATTAAGGATATCTTACAAAAGTCTTCATCAGCTGTTGTAATTCTTGATGGGTTTGACGAGTATCCGCATCAAGACGGGGAGAATTTGACAGATGTGAATAGGATAATTGCAGGGAATATGTTTCAGGAGTTTCATGTGATAGTTTGTACCAGACCACTGTTGTTGCCGGGACAAATTCCCCCTCGTACTCAACGTGCACGCTTGAACGGCTTTGGTAGAAGGGCACAAGAGCTTTACATCCAGAAAGCAGTAACTAATAATACTGAGGTGGCTGAAAAAATACATGCACGCCTTAGGGAAAATCCAATCCTGGGAGATTTTTGCCAAGTTCCGTTATTTTTTGCAATGTTTGCCCACATGACAAAAGAGAATGAGAAATTTCAAGCTGTTAGTTCTGCTACAAGTTTTTTTCGACATGTAATCAGTTGTTTTCACAGTCATCTACAAAACAAGGTTACAGATGAGAACGTAAAACATTACAAAATATTTGAAAATGATCATACAAACTTGGATGAATTATCATTCCAAGTTTTGTCAAACAACCAAGAAATCACTTGGAAGAAGGATGAACTGCGTAAACATATTGGTGATCAGTTTTATGATTACTACGTACGTTTAGGAATTTTATGTGAGGAAGAAATATTTGATTTATCCGTTGACGAATTCTCATCTGACATTTCCCCATACCGAGTGGATGTTCATTTTTATCACAAACTTTTCTGTGAATGGTATGCTGCACACCATTTATCGCGCTTAGCCGAGAACACGAACTTCCTCAAATTTAAGAAACTTCTCAGGAAGCTCGATCTCTTTGAACTTCATTACGTATTCCGGTTTGCCTGTGGGCTAAAAGTTGAAGCAGCAAGAAAAATACTGAAGCATTTGCAAACCGTTAAGGACGGAGATCAATTTGCAATTCTCTGTATTCTAGAACAATCTGGGAAGTTTAGTGACGTAAAAGAAAATGTCTCCCAACTATGTTCCGAAGTAATTCATTTGTGCCGGGATGACAGTGGAGTACTTCAAAGATCAACTATACAGTTGATGATTATTGCGTCTAGAAATGAGGTAAGTTACCAGCTCAATGGAAAACATGCAGGGGGACGAATGATGGCAAATACGGACCGCAACTACATTTTTACCAGGTGCTGAGAACTATAAAAAATCTGAGTGATACCTATTTTGCCCATTAGTATCAAAAAATTTCCGTTAGCTTTCATAGTAATTTTAATCTTTAGCTAAAAAAGAATTAGCGATTTTTTGAAGTTATCAGATTGACACAACGCTCGATTATGTATTTATGTTTTTTTTTTTTTTTAAATTTACCTCCAAAAATAGACATATGATCTTTCTATTTGTTACGTCGCCACTTTCGTCATGACATGTCTGAGTTCTCAAATAATGATATCTATCACCTACCTTACATCCTTTCACAGGTCCCGATTTCTTCATTATGGCTAAAAAATTGTCTAAACTCTGCTGATGTGTCAGGAGAATATCTTCGACTCAACACAGGACTCTCTATACCAAGGCTGGACACTATGATTGAGTTACACATTTACTCTGAGGGGGCTAAAATGACTTTAACAGACGTTACCAATATCATAAAGTTTGCTACTCACAGTAGAAAGATAAAAGAAGTCAGGTTAGTATGAACCTATATCGTACGCCAGTATAACTAAGACTAGGCTCAGGGAACTACCATACTTTTTTACACTTTTATTCGGATAGCTTTTCTTATTGAGCATAATATTTTGTCAAATTTACAATCAGAATGTTTAGAACATGAGAGGCTCTTTTGCTTTGTCCAAGACAGTTAACATACATACAACCGGAAAAGCAAGACGTATGGCTTTGTCCAATAGTAATTCATTTGCAAGCACTGGTTTACCCTTTACAATTATAGACTTTTGTACTCTGAGATAACTGACCACTCTTTAGTTTCTTTATAAGCAATGCTTACACTTTACACTCCTTACTCATATCACTCAATGTACAGGTGATTGACCACTCAGGATAAATGTGCTTCTTAGTTAACATTTACCATTTTTATGTAAATCAGAAGAGGTGGAAACGTGAACTCAGACAACATCGTATGAATGATGCCCGTAAGTTAGAGCAGTGAAGTACGACCTAGGTTAAATACAAGTAAAAAATTACAGTGAATGTGGATATAACAGTTTCATGTTAACAATTATCTGTACCCTACTAAGCGTTAAATGGCAAAGTATTTTGCAGTATGATATTTTTATGCAAACATTCTACCCATACCTCAGTTCAATGAAAATGGGTCAAGATTTTTAAGAAAATTTACCAGTCCTTTCATTTGTTCTCAGGTTTCATTTGTGTGTCCTCCCATGGTCCTTGGATAACCAACCTGTTTTAAAACTTCTCGATGAGAGAGATATGAAAGGTAAAGTTCGAAAGTTTGGATTCTTTTAGGTCCATTTCATATACCCGATGTTTTATCATTATACCTTCAACCTGGACCTGACGGATATGATTATAACATGCTTAATCTTTTTTGAACCCTTTACAATTAAACATACATAAGGTTACAATCTTTTCCCTGTAGATCGGTTTTCATTTTTAATCCATTGCTATCGCAATGATAGGTATATCTTAGTAGGAATACTATTGAAATACATGAGCTGAACACTGCAACGGGAGTTTTTATATGAAGCAGCGTTGGTGCTAGCGCCGAACTGAGTAACTGAAGTAAGTTATAAATGAGCTATGAAAAACCTTGGAGTACTAGATGAAACACTTAAATTTGCGTCCGACAAGCAACCATGGAGATTCATAATTTTGTAGATTTTTTTATAATTAACTTCGCATTCGCAGAGCGTTCTCGAAAGTAACGAAAATACGACGTTTCATTGTTTGAAATGCAATATATGTAACATGTGTTTTGATTTCATATAAATGTGACTGAAAAATTTAAAGCTTCATAATTCCTACACATAGGTTAACATATTCCTAATTTTTTATGTAATTTTAATGCTTTTATTCAACATACAGTATCATGGGCGCCTGATCCATACACGAAGTTTTTCTTAGATAACCGTGGTTTATGGAAGGTGGGTAACATACATCTCTTGCTTATTTATATATGATGTATTATGAGAGTACGGCATTGTATGGCATTTGTTATTTGAGTATCAATGTCGTCAGTATTCGGTTATTGGTGTATTTCGTTGTTATTGAATAAGAAGAGAAACTTCCGTCACTGGCATTAAACTTTTATGCTTTGCACATCGTATCCCTTGTGATGCCCTTTTGTCTTCTTCAGTGTAGTCGGCTGCAATAAACGTACTAAAAGTACTGACACTTTCAACTCTTATTGATTTCTTTACGCAGGACAAGCATGGCAGTAAGCTCAACAAGTCGGCGTACCAAAAACAGGTAATAATTCTGAGATCGACGTTACTTCGTTTCGAATAGTTACATTATACAAGGAGGAATTTATGTCTCTTCATGGTAAAAGGCAGCTATTTCATGTCTAACTAGCCAAACAAGGCTATGGCTACGATTATTTGTTTGTATGAAATGACGGAAAAAAAGAAAAAAAAATAATAAATAGTTATATGACCTAATAGAAAATCAATTTACCAACTAGAGCCATGAATACAACAAATAAATAGATAATTTCATGGGTATCTAGGAGATACACCTATTAAACTTATTAAGCATCTTATGACACACAAATTTTTGGTATTAGAATTTACACCGTTATAAAATATAGCAGTTGTAATCCTGGATAAATTTCTAACCAAAGAGACAAGTCGCTGTCCACACTTTTCCCTTTATAATTATTTAACAGCCAATTTAAGAAAAATGCAATAAACATGAAAGAATCACAGTTAAGTTTAATGTTTTACATCATTTTCAGACTAATCGAGCTTTTTAAGATTTTCGTGCTGTAAAGATTAACGGACGTCTAAAACATAATTGTCGCACTTCCGTTTTTCACCTAATTAATCATTCAATATAATTCTAAAATTTACACATGAAAATATTTACTTTACACATTTATGGTAATTATATTTCCCCACTTTCAATTATTTATATATCTCGTCCGTACAAGTATTTACGTCTACAATTTTGCCTCGACACGCCTCTGTAAGTCCTCCTTATTTGTTGGACGAACACACTCATGTGCTCAGATTGCATCATGTCTAATCTCTGAATTGGGCAGAAACAAAAGCAAAGTCAACTGCTGCAAAAATAAGTTATGTCTCAGTTATGGACTTGCCAAAATTTGACCAGAAATTCGAACTGTATTAAAGTTAAATCGTCCGGCTTCATGGCTGATTTGGTGAAGGTACAGCGAAAAGGCTGGTACTAGGCTAAATTCGGGCTGCTTCCCTGTTAAAAGATGTAATCTGCATTTTGGTGCAATCTTTTTAATATTGTTGTTTAGTATTATGTTATTAGTTTGTTGTGGTAATATTCCATGTCTATGTTTGTTGCCCATAAAGTACCGTTAGTACCGTTGTCTACTTGGTTTTTACTCTCTCTCTCTCACTCACTTACTTATTTAACGTCTTTCTTTCAGGTCTTCAAGACCGAAATTTAGAACTGAAGACGGCGAGTAATATTATGCTACTGCAGTAAAACCTATGAAATAATATCAAAGTGACCGGGACTAATGATAACTCATAACAGGTCTAATAATCCGTAAATTACCTTTTGCCTCCGAGAAATGAAATTTTCGTCATGTACTCCAACGAATAACAGTCTTTCATGCGATTTCCAAATGTTAATTAACATTTGGAAATATTCCACATTTCCCCTCTTAAACTTTGAAAGAAAAAGCTGGATCTTAAAGTTCAAATATTTGTAGGCACAGATCCAAACTTTTACGGAAAGGATCCTTATTTGAGAGGAGGAAGATTAAAATTGCTGGAAGCAAAAGGAGACAGTTCTTATTGGAGTACGAGGTTTCAACGCAAGTAAATTTTGGAAATTAAAAAACAAAAGGCAGGAAGTAAGGTCTGCAGGTTGCTTTCTCACGAGGTTAAGTGGAATTGTTAGATGCATAGACGTTGGAAGCTAGAATCAGCTGGGGCTGGCACGTTGTTTTAGACTGTTTTCATAAGGCCGGGCTCTAAGAGGATACCCCTCTCCTTTGGGAACATTCTTGGAAGGTTAAAAAAATAGTTCTGTTTAAAAACGACATTTAGACCTTGAGATGAAGTTATATCCCAAGTGAATGTATGAGAACTTCAATTATTCATCTTGAATTAAACAAGCTAAGGTTCCATTACTGACATTTTTTAATTGATCTTTCGCAAACATCACCTCGCAACATTTTTAGGATGAGTTTCGATAAACTTAAAAAAAAAAAGAAATTTTTATGAACACAAATCATTAGAATATATAGTTCTGTACAATGAAATAAGTGCTCTTTTCAGTAACATCCCTTCTGATGTATTTACACTGTAAAGTGAAATTCAGGAAAGTAGCGATTAAGGTCCTGCTCCAGATAGAACTTAACTACACAAGTAAACATGAGAAATCCTGAACTTTTTTTTTTTTTTTCTTTTCATTTGGAAATACTGTAATGAAGTTTGTTGCTAGATTAAACCAATGCTTTTACTTGTGTCACTCAAGGAAGTGTATTTGACTTGACCCGGCAAAAACAGGGCAACCTCTTTGCGATTTAAAGTAACATGAGAAAACTACTACCTACTGAATCGGTCGGTTTAATACCCCAAAAGTTGGGGTGTTTTATCAGTCCTAGCCACT
>WURT03666363.1:2304-17739 GCA_009936505.3 Holothuria glaberrima | reverse complement strand
GCTTATGAGTTAAACCTTCTTGACACAGGCGTTGAGGCATTTTTTGTCGGGAATGTAGCCCGTTTTGTCGGGAAAAAATGTCCAGCACCCCCCTCCCCCCACCCACCCATCGATTCTTAGGGACGCCCCTGCTTGAACAATGACTGAAACGGGTTTGGAATAGCCACATCTGGTGAATCTCGCTGGCCGGTGTTACATACAAGATCAATCCGATGGAGTAGGGCCGTCGATGAGCCAAGTGCCTTCAACGTGAACTGGAACCTCAAACTTGAAACTAGAATACCGTCATTTCATTGTTCAGTTTTGAAAACGATTCTACCTGGTAGAGATAAAGCTTCCAGCCACGCAGGCCTGCAAACTTGCACACATAACAAAAGCGTGCCCCACCCCTAAAACCAACCCACTGACAACTTCTAAAGTGAAAAGATAGCTATTTTTTCTCTATGCAAAGTATACATCTGTAGCTACTCTTTTAGGCTTGGGCTAACGTTACGTTTGGGTTACCTAGCCCATTCTCCTAACACAACCAGTGCTTGACTGCATGCGTAAATTCAGCTTTGAAGAGATTGCATTAAAAGCTTTAAACTGAACCCTTAACCATTTCATGTGCTGTAAAGTCCCATTAATGTAAAAATTCAGCTCTTGTTACTTCACTTTTGTTCAATCTACTCCAAGCAACCAAGAAACATTGAGAAAAAGAAAGAGAAGAAGACATCACAAGCTTCAAACGAGTCTACATCGAAAGCAGATGGAACGAAGAGAACAGGTAGAGGCAGACGACGAAGAGATAACAATAGGGATGGGAATGAAAAGGAAGACGAAGATGAAGAAAAGGAGGAAGAGGAAGAGGAAGAAGAGGAGGAAGAAGAGGAGGAAGAAGAAGAAGAAGAAGAAGAGGAAGAGGAGGAGGAGGAGGAGGAGGAGGAAGAGGAGGAGGAGGAAGAGGAGGAGGAAGAAGAGGAGGAGGAAGAAGAAGATGAGGAAGAAGACTGAGGAGAAGGAAGAGGAGGAGAGAGGAGGTGGAGGAAGAGGAGGAGGAAGAAGAGGAGGAAGAGGAGGAAGAGGAGGTGGAGAAGGAGGAGGAAGAGGGAGAAGAGGCGCTATGAGGATGATTTCTTAAGTTTCAGGAAATAAATGTATGGAGATATGACATAGTACTACCAATTGTTATGTCAATAGGAATATGAGAGTCTGTATAAACAATACTTAACAAAGTACCGTATATGGTGATGGTTAAACTTTCTTTTTCTGTCATCTGAACATTTGCAATCACCGATTAAAGGGGTGGTTCATTACTTTCTATCAGAAAAGGGTGGTACTGTTCTGTAGTATTTAGCCTAAAACATTTAAACTTAATCATGTTTGTGACTAAATGTGAAGCGAAAGTTTCAAAGCCAATGGCAAGGCATTTAGTTTACTTCAGAAGAAAACAAAAAACAAAAACAAAAAACAAAAAACAAAACATGGTTTATCGTAGTTGAACATATCGCCCTAAGAAGGCTGTGTACACCGTTCGAAGGGCACAATGGCTGAGAAAGCGAGTAAGTTTAAGTTATGAGCAAGAATGTGCTATATTTTGCTCTTCAGCCATGTTAGTTTAAACCAGGGGCGGATTCAGGCTTTTACGAAGGGGGGAGGGGTTACTACGTCAGGGTAAAGTTTGAACTTCAAATGTGCCTCGATGGGGGAGCTCCAATGGGGATCTCTAGTGAAAATTCATATTAAACACCATTTAACGGTATTTTGTTGCATCTGGCAATCACAAAACGTACGCAAACTATGTAGTACAGCATGGTGATCTTCTGATAAAAGTAAGTGGTACCGAAAGGGGTTGGAGCCGAAAAATCCCCCTTCTGGATCCTCGCCTGTATCACTTGTGCGTATCTACTGAATTGGGGATGTCTTCTTCCATAAAAAGAAAGGAGCAAGAAAGACAAAAACAGAAGAAAGTTAAAAGGAGAAAAACAAGAAAAAAAAAAGGAAACAAGAAAGAAATATAGGAGTCTAACGGGTAAAAGTAATGAAAAGAAGTGAAACTCAAAAAGGATAAAAATGCCTTCAATGTAAGAATTTATATGGCTCTCACAATTGTGTCAAGATAGTATATAATTCTCATCATATGTATCTTATATATCTCTTTGTATGCGAATGAGTTTCATGAATTTAGTATGCTTCCGTATCGATTTTCGACCAAAAATTTAAAATGGTAGAATGGCGTTTAGGAGTACATATTTTTGTCGGAGTAGGTAGAAGTGTCTTTTCAAATAGATGGTAGAAACAGCCTATTTTTATTGTGTTCTAAGCTTAATTTTTCGTAAACAGCCAAACATTTTGCGCCCCAGTAAGGGAACATGAAGATAAATAAACTGGACCTGAATCGCATGGTGCGCTTTCACCTTCAGTTCAATAGTTTTATGATTTTAATCTTTTTGTTCAGTACCATCTAAATCTCCTTGAATTTTTCAACGGTTAGAATTTTACAATTACAGTCGATTACTCTAAAGCGAATGCATGGTTACGGAGGGACACAAACTTCATTGTAAAGTGGCGAAGAATGAAACATCTTTCTCTATTTTCCCCTACTTTTGGGGAAGACATTAAGGAAAATTGAAGCAGACTGAGCCTATTATGCAATTTGTATCTTGGAAGTAGATTTCAACATAATACAAAATTTCAAATTTCAACGCGCTTCAAGCGCAACCATACGCAGTTTACGATCCATGACTGCTTAACAATATCAGGACAATAATGTACTAGAATTATTAGCCAAATTTCCTTAAAGACAACTAGTGGCAAAATCTTTCCACCTCAGTCTTTTAGAGACCGGGCAAACTATCATTCGTAACGTGCTGTTCACTATCTAAAGAACACAATATAGTAGATCTACGCTGTAAAAGTTTTTTGCTGAATTACAGGAAAAGAAAAGAAATACATAAAAAAGTATTGTCAATTTATTTCAAAAGTTGACACCACTTTTTTTTATAATTTTTGTATTTCTTTATCATTTATTTTGTAATTCTACACCATTTTACAAACATTTTTAACAGTGTACTCTTTACAAAAGTTTTTCAAACGTGATTTTTGACACTGCGCTTCGCTTGAACACATTATCGCTAGAACACATATACTGTTTTATTAACATTTACAGAGAAAAACATCCTTTTGAATCTTCAATCCTTTTGGCTTTATATGTAATTATCCTTCGCTAATATTCTCCTTGTAACTGGCCGTTCCTATGAATTCTTGTTCGAAATTTTGACGCTTTTATAAGGTGCTTTGTGTGCCCCTAGTATTATGCAGGTCAACCCTAAGCTCAAAGATCTCCTGGAGACTAATCACACCGGAACCATACCATTGGCGGCGCCACTGGAGGAATGGAGGTGTTCGTCCCCTTGTCGGCGAGGCAAAAAGTTGAAACCGAATAACATTGCGTTCAAGCTATATTTCACCTAAGTCACCCAAATGAACAAAAAGTTTCCCACAAGGGAGGGGACACCCCTGCCTACCACGGGATGAAGGAAGGATCCGACACAAGTGTTTTCTATCCTAGGCGTTCCACTGTTGCTTGACTCTAATGTCTAGTGCATTAATTAACACACTTCAGAAAATGAAGTTAAGATAATAGCACAAGATTGCATCCAATACCAGGCGCTGTTGAGAGCAAATATTCTCATTTGGTTCAGCTCTCCCCTCTGGCCCTTTTCGCAAGAACGATTTGCTAATGATGCAATGAATGTTCATACATTCTTTAAAACACGCACCCGCCACAGGGCATGCAAATTTAAGTTCAGGTTTATTTTTCTACAAAGCGATTTTTTAACTTGCCTTTCTTTTGGAAATGTAAATACAGAAACATGAAATATTGAAATTCAGTTTGCTATAAATACAACCTACAGTGCATAAGGAATACCATGCATGGCCATCTGTGAGGTATTTTTGACAGGTTTCTCGCTGTTGGTGCTCCGCTTAGCGTCAAAGTCTCACTCTGAACTGTCTAAGTAGTACTTTAGGCTATCTCCTACCAAGCCAGTAGCGAGGGGAAGGGGAAGGTAGGGACGAAGCCCCTACAGAAAAATTTTCGCCTCCTAGAAAATTTCAAGCTGCCATTTCCTTTATACAGTCTTCTATATCTTGCCTCCCCCCCCCCCCCACCTTGAAAAAATTTCACCGAACAAGCCATCTCGCTCCCTTTCAGTACTTAATCTGGTTAAGCTCCTGTCTCTAACTACCAAAAGCGCAGACTATAATCCCCACAAAGCTTTAATTCCCGAAGGTATTAGCCTAAGCATATTAGTTAATATACACACCCTTAGATGTGTTGCATGTTAATTCTTCATGATCTATTTTGGGCTATCGCTTTTGTGCTTGTGTGTTAGGTCCTTAATTAATGCTTAAGACAGATACTGTGAAAGATATTACTTAGCTAATAATGGTTGATGTCATTGTGAAAATGACTCACAGCGAGGTGATAACTACTTCCCTGATCAGGCGAATCTGCACCTAATTGATTTTTATTCATTTCAACTTTTTAAAAGGGCGACTGTCCTAGCTCATCTCAGCTTAGCTTTTCACACGCCATCAATTAATAAATATTTATACAATGAACAAAACGGCAGGGTCCTCTGAACGTTTTCAGCCCCTAGGCAAAGGAAAGTATTTAGATCGGTTACACACAGTCCCTTGGCCAAAATAGGTAGTGGTAAGATATTCTACTGGGGTCGATAAGCTTGTGGCAAAATCTAAAAAAAGGCCAACCTTCGGAGTACCGATGGAAGTAACAATTCTTTTGGCTCTCTAAACTGCATCTGAACATAAAAGATCGCATATACCTTACCGAATTTGAACATAATCTGTGGGGTGTTATTTTGCTACTTTGTGGGCCCTGCCGAGTGACGAAAATAAAGGGTGCCGACTGGACCTCTTTTCAAGTATCAGTTGCCTCGATTTCACATTTAACTATATTGCCTTTTGATATTTTCATATTTATTTGTCAAAATGAATGTCAGGCCAGTAATTAAAGCGGCACCTCCCTCAAATGAGCGTTGTGTGCCATCAAAATATGAACATTCAGGTACAAATTTACTGACAGACCGATAACTTTTCTAATTGTAAGCACGGGTGGCGATCTTTTTAAAGAAATACTTCTCACAGTTGTCATAGTATCACGTTGCAAAAACCTGGAAAGTGCCATTTTCTGTGATCTAGTATATTTTTTGGGCCAAAATTATCTTTGTACGCTCTGTGCCAAGTTGGTGGCGCTTCTATTAGATAATGCTACTGAATATACCCCCTCCCCTACACTTGCAAAGACGAATCGCCGCCCATACTTATAAGTAGGGTCTCAGGATAGGGATCCAGTACAAACGAAAAGGGATTTTAACCGCTACCCCCGTCCATTGGCTTGAAAAGATGTCTAAGGATGGTACTGAAGGGCGAAAAACCGTGAAAACCGTGACAATCAAAAATGGGGGTAAAACCTCGAATGAATACGAAAATTTGCGAGAAGCCTAAGTTGACCATGTGATAAGATCCATAAAAGCTTCAACAGTTTCTATAAAAGCTTCACCCTCCTATTTCAAAGAAAAGTTGTGGGCAATATCCTCACTGTGTAGGACAAAACCACTTTTCACTGGAGTTACCACCACAGCAGCGTGGCTATGGCAGGGTCTGAGTTTACCTTCATAGCAGGTGTCGAATATGTACTCCTCTTTTACTTACATACTCTTGGTATTGCGAGGGCAGTCAGTGTGGGTGCAAGAGCAATACGCACACGTCCGTCGGGCGGGCAAGGTCTGAGTGTGTGTATGTGGGGGGGGGGGGATCCATCCAGGAATTCATTTTGAATGGTTCACTTTGTGACAGCGAAACCTGAGCCTCCCAACACCCAAAGCACAAGGCCCTGACGATGGGTCCGGGGTATCTCCTTGGGCAAAATTTTGAAAGATGCAATATTCTAAGTACACACAAACATTTTTTATGGAACCACCAGTGCAGTGTGACCAATTTAGAAATAGGCAGGTAAAGAAAAGTTACAGGTATGTCTCTCAAAAAGGCCAAGACCCGAAGACAGGGGAATATGCGGTCCTTGCTCGGGGAAATTCCAACTAATTAAACATTGTTCGATACGATATCTTTATTCATAAGCGTTCGAGACTCTTCAAATTTGGGGGAGGGGCAGAAAATATTTGCCCGAATCTCAAAAAAGTTGTCCCAAGTCAAGGGCGTGGATCCATCTCCAAAGACGGGGGGGGGGGGATTTTCACCATATGCGAATCGCCGTCCTAGTGAAGCGGTCTGAGGGGAGGGGATGCCCCCTCCCCTTTGGAAAATTTTTGCTCACGTAAGGTGGGACAAATGCAAAAAGGTGCTACATTTATTGCTAAATTTGAGTTGAATATATTTCCAAGAATTTCTTCTTTTCTAGGAAATCTTTTCATCTTGCTTGTTTAAGTGAATTTTTACACAGTTCCTGGGGTAAATCAGAACCATACTGCCCGAAGTAAGTGAACAGTAAATTGTTAGACCACGGTACATATTCCATTAGCAAGTTTACTCCTATCTTATGAAATTTGGATATGGAAGTGATTAGGACTGTGCATGTCAGAGTTTTTTCGAAAGTCTGATAGAGGTGATACTGGCAAATAACTAGACGCGCGCGAAACGCGCGAAAATTTTTGCACTTTTTTCGGGAATTTGATAAAAAATTCGGGAACTCGGTAGAAATTTGGGCAATATTTTCACTTTTTCTTCATCTCTGCCGAAATTTCATCTATTCTGTGCCCGAATTTTCGTCATTTTTTTGCCCGAATTTTCGTTTCGACCTCAGAAAATTTTGGGGCAGTCTGCCCTGCCCCCTCCCCCGTCTCGTACGCCTATGTCTTTATTGGCATTTGGCAAACACGGTATGTATAACGTGAGGTAATGCATTAGACTTTCACTCTAAAAAGCGTGTTTAGGAATAAAACACATTTTTTGCCCCCACTTTAAAAACATGTTTCTATCCTAAACACCCATGTTTAATTCCTAAACACTGTGTGTTTAATTCCTAAACACTGTGTGTTTAATTCCTAAACATCATGTGTTTAATTCCTGAACATGTTTAGACTTTAAACGTGTTTCCAAAGTGGGGGCAAAAAGGGTTTAGAAAAGTGTTTAATTCATAAAACTGTTTTTACAGTGTGGAATAGCCACGTGAAGCCAGGAATCCAGTAGTGGAATGCAGTTATTGATAATTCCACGGTTTAATTCAATCAATGACGGTACGGTTTTGAGCGACCTGCAAGCTGCTTGTGTGTGGAGG
Source organism: Holothuria glaberrima (assembly GCA_009936505.3). Lineage (NCBI taxonomy): Eukaryota > Metazoa > Echinodermata > Holothuroidea > Aspidochirotida > Holothuriidae > Holothuria > Holothuria glaberrima. Next base: position 10,439 of record WURT03666363.1, on the reverse strand, counting down.
AACTGGTTGAACACAAGAGCGAACCTACTTAAGGTCATTTAGAAGGTTCGAAATAGAAGGGGAAGTTTTGTTGAAAACAGTCTTCAACATTTATACTTTCCCCCTTGGGTACGCTATACCGAACGACATCCAGACTGTACGAGAATATCGGCCTGTTGCCCCTCTCACTGGCCTGTTCCGGTATAGTACATAAGACAACATTTAGGTGTTGCTGCACACTCTAAAAACACTTTGGTCAAATTGACCAATGAATGGGTCAACTATGCACTGAACCAAACTTGGTCAAAGTTTGACTAAACTATGGTCAAATTTGACCACTGTATGGTAAAACCTGACCAAAAAGTGGTCAAATTTGAGCATAGCTTAGTTTTTTTAGAGTGTGTCGGAAACATCCCTTAGGTGAAAGCAGCACCACCTCCCTGGTGAAAGTGGTTATACACTAGATTTTACTGGGATCATTCTAACATGTAAGCAGTACAAATCATTGAACCTGTTGCAACCAGGTTACTGTCCTACCTAGTACAACCAGACAACTACCATACCTGATGCAACCAGACAATTTCACTAATTCTGTCGTAAAAACAAAAAGCACCAATAAAATACGCAACATAACTTGGTTCAAATATGTCCACATTTATTGCACTGTAATTCTACAATCAAGAATTTCTTTTCAATAAAACACTTTAGAAATATGAAATACTTCATTTTTATACTAAGAAGTTAATAAATCAAATACACTGTTTATGTAATGCTGCTATAGTGTATCTCCAAAGCTTACTTATTTAATACCAAAATGCAAAACTTGGTAGTTGTTTCACAACTGACCACAAAACATTCACAACAATTATCAGTGAACTGCAATAAAAGAGATCAGGGGCACTTTATAACTACATTTAAAGCTTTTGTCAGTTGCAATATTAATTCTCACACTTTTTCTCATCATGACCTGTCTCATGAAAATTAATTATAAATTACTCAATAAGCTGCTTAGTACAAGTAAAACACTAGCAAAGCACAAATTTTGAACTGCTAAGCATAAGATCCAGCTCTTATAAATTTTCAGTGGACCCAAACATCAGTTTTAACCAAAGTTTGAGAAGTAAAGACAGGAGCAGCTTAAAGGGAGACAGGCAAGGGAAAATCCCCCATCACCGCATTTATCCCCCCCCCCCCCAAATATGCTAACACCAAGAAAAAATGTAGCTGAATTGTTATCGGGGTATTCCAAATATTTCTTCTGACAGCATTCTCCATTGCACCCCTCATTTGCACCGAACTTTCAAAACCCTGATACTACTGTTGACCAAGGCATAACAACATTGACATGTAACTTTCTAAGTTAGTACCAATATTCACAAAAAAAAAAAAAAGAAATGACATAAAAAATGAAATGGGGTGGGGTGGGTATCTTGTAATGATGCAGTAGTTATAACTTTGGTTTTAGGTGTCGTTGTTTCTTTTGGGGAGCGATGACCAGGTAAGCTCACAAGACTTTCTGCAATCGCTCTCTCTCTCTCTCTCTACTGACTTGTATGTAATTTAATTTAATTACAGTGTAAAGTCATACCTGTATGTAAAGAAATGTACATTATTTTATTTCTTACAAGAAAATGTTCCTGGTCTGATGTTTTAAACTACAAGACTGTATAATACTCAGCTCAAGTACTACATCTATATATAAGTGTAGTTACATTTGTCAAAGTCCAGGATATAAATCAAATAAATGAAATACTGGACTTGTCAAACATACACATGCTTCAACAAACTTGTAGCATGTCCTTTCTGTAACAATGTTGTAAATAAGCATTTTTTGGCTTCCATGTTGCTGTGTTGCTTACTACCAGCCTATGGTCATTAAGAAGTGAATCTTACAGCCTAGCAAAAAGAATGTCAAAAAGATAAGCTGGCCCCAAATACATGTACAGATCATTCTTTATCTATGTTCTTCATACCTTGACAGCTTAGCATTTCCTAATGAACCATGTCCTCAAACATGATTCACTTATGTCTGACAGCTAACACCTGTGAACCAACCTCCATATTATATGAAAATCTTTCTACATAACAGTGTAGTACCACACAGAGTTTTGTGATATAAAATGGACAGCACTGATGCATACAGTCATCAAGGCAATGTGTCTTTATACCTACCATGTAAATATTATCATGTGCTACTTGCCATGAGGACATTTTGACAAACTACTTGCCATGCATGGACATTTGGTGATAATCTATCTGACATGGATGCAATGTGGGATTATGTGGCATGCTACTTCCATGGAGAAATTGTGACAAGTTAACAGTCATGGAGAAATTATGGCATACTCTTGCCATGGACACATTGCCGCATGTTACAAGTAATGTTGTACCGATATTGCAAGTGGCCGAGAGTACCGATACCACCGCTTCAGTTCTCAATATCTACCGATACGGATATTTAAGAAAGTAAACATTTAAGGTAAATTTTACCTATTACGATATAGGACGAAAATGGGGATTATCCGCTGACACCAATGGTGAATACCAAGAATCGTTCCAATGCTAGCTTCAAGCCGTGAAGACTTCATATAAACAGCCATAGGAGACCTTGGCATGATACCAGCCATGCACATATTGTGACATGCTACTTACCATGAGGATATTACTGCATGTTACCAACAATGGATATCACCAGCCATGGGGCACTGTGACATAACCCACCATGAAGATATGCAGCATGTTACTTATATCATAGACAATTTGGCACGTTACAAGACGAAGAGGCCGTGTTACATATTACCTACCAGGCTACAGGTATAACATCATAACTCTTGCAAACACCATCACCTAAGTTTTCTCCCTTCTCTCTGCACTGGCATGAACCATAAATGTCCCAGTTGAGCAGAGTTACCATATTATGAACAAAACAAAAAATCCTATCCCTCATAGAAAGATACTTTGCATGACTGGCACCTATCAGGGAGTTGCAACTTGAGTTCGACGAACATTTTTTATAGCTTCCATCACTCAAACCCTACTTAACCCCTCCCCCAATCAATTGCTTTCTAAAGCCTATACATTCCTCAGACGCCACACAACCCCTGTGGGACTCAAAACTTCCCTTTGGAGTCCAACTAGTGGCTGCCAAAGAGAGTTTTACTATTACGTAATACTTTGACCTGCAGAACTGAGGCACATGGTGCTGGTTATGTTTTTATCAGCTACACGCCTGTGCAGAAGGAAAGTAATGCATATCCATAGAGCAAACACATGTGCAGTTGTTGCTAATAATTTCCACTAATACACGCAAAAAAAAGCATTTAAATTGGAGTTTTCGTTGCAATTCTATAGGAAACTAATGAAGGTATGTTTACATCAAACAGGGACCAAAATTCGAAATTTTCACCCCCAAAAAGAGGGATTTTCGTGACAAATCACATGAGCTCACACACAGAGTCCATGTACAAACGATAGCTTACAAACTACTAAATACTACTAGGCTGTTCGCAACTGTGTCTGATGGCGTCCAACATCTCAAAAATAACTTTTAAAGTAGGACATTTTTAAGACTCTTAACCATGGAAACACTAGTTAGGACATTTATTGAAAGCCATTTGTCGCTCCCTTGGCCTTTAAATTGATTCTTTTTTTAGTTTGTTAGTTGTTCACTTACAGCCTATATTCCAAGTCTGCATCAGAAAAAGAATTTTGTACTTACATTTTTTAAGGCAGGTGGTCAAATTTTTCTCTTGAAAATTTCTTTTGTTAAGTGTATTCTTAGATACATCCTAAAATTTTACTCCGTGAAGAAGGGTGAAAAGTCAACTGGTAAACATGCCTGTTGCCATTCGAGTGTAAAGCTTATCTCTCACTACTTTTGGGGACTGAGAAATCAATTTATCTTTCTCTCAGAATTTGTTTCGATTGTCATTCAAGTAAATAATTTTTCCTCTGATATTCCTTTTATTTTCCTCAGTTGTTTACGGCCCGATACTATGATTCTGCAATCTAAAGACTTCAAGTTGCATGCACGAGTCGGAGCATACAACGTCGAACTGAAACTCACACTCTGCTTACTCATGACTTCGATGTATGGCCACACACATATACTGTATTATACAATGAGAATTTGTATAGAATTTATGTACAGTTTCATATAGGCCCTCTATATACCACTACACACAGACACTTGTACAGTACAACCAAGAATAACACTATTATGTAATACTTAAGGTGGAATGCGGTGAGAGTTGATGACAAATTTATACGACACTGTGCCCTCCTGCAGGTTTTTATGTAGATAACCTTGTTTCAAACTAGTTTGACTTAAGGAAGGATTCGGAAGTCAGAACTCCATCTGTTGCAACTCCCTGCACCTATCATCCTCCTTTTATATGAACTTTGTCTATATTCATAGAAGTGTAAACAGAAACTCTGAAAAGGGTGCTATTAATAAACAGAGCATTACGAAATAGTCATATCATATTGGCTTTAATCATGAATAGTATATCATCATGTTTACACCATCTTAGCAATGTCACCCACAAGTGCTAAGAAACTGCATGCAAATTTTATTTTTAGCCCCTTCCACTAATTGACAAGCACTACTGGTTGTACATCCTGCTAAGAGGTAAAACACACTCCACTGGTTGCTGACACCTCAGTGTAAGTTTGATTTTGAAATGTTTTAAAAGCATAGATAAAGCTGTGCAAGGCACCATGTCTAAACCTCAGGCTGTGGCTGCCTCAGCCAAGCTGCAGGGGCTGCAGCCATGCATTACAATAGCAGGATCTAAACTTAGTACTGCTACTGTATAGTAACAAAGCATTGCTGCAGCATGGCTAAGGAAGCTGCAGCTTAGCTATTTTCACATGTTGCCTAAGTGCTTCAGTCATTATTAATGAACCATGAATACTGCAGTCCTACATTAATGCAACAATAAGAAATGAATAGCATTAAATAATAAAAAATAATAACAAAAAAAAAATTATGAGTTGTTCAAAACTAATTGACTTATGACCAAACTTTAACTTTGTTCAGGGGCCTATTTGTGGTTTAAAATACTGTTACTTAAACAACATATAGAACAAATGTCTCAAAATCCTTCACACTGAATACACTCTACATTAATAGAATTTGAAAATATGAATAAGCCTGTGAGTTGTTTAGTAAGAGAATAATACAGTTTGTTCTGGGTCCTTTGTAATCTGAAATTTTTGGAAATCATATTCAAAGAATGCATTTTATGCAAGCAACTGGTATACATATAGATAAGACTTAACTGCAGTTCATGGCATTTTTCTTGTAGTCTTCCACTGAATTCTTTGAGAAACACCTGACAGAAGTCGCATATCTTTGTTGAAAGTTAGCGAAACACACCTTCAAGAAAATTTGCTGTCTTTCAGTGAATATGAAGAATAGAAATGCCATGTATATACAACTGAAGGATGCAGGTAATGTGGTAATGTAAAAGAAAGTCATCATTTACTTTCAATACACGAGATAAGTATTCATTTCAAAGCAGGTTAATAGTGACTATCTTTGACTTAACTCTCAATGCAAACCCCCCCCCCCCTTACTGTAACGAAAAAAGAATAATCACATACCCCTCCTCCCCAACTCTGAAAAAAGATCACCTAAAGAATTCCTTAATTCTTTCATTTCTGAACAATGACATTCCCTGTAACTGTGGAAACTAATCCTGAACATTGGTCCAGGGTTTTGGAATAATTTCAGCTGAAAAGCTCCAAGATTTCATTAATAGAGTATGGTATATTGATATTTTTCTACCCCTGGACATACTGAGAAGTCAGTTTTACAAAAACATCTGAGAATATAAACAGGTATGAATGCATCTACGGATACAGCTTATGGTTCTACTTTTTTCTTAAACTTCCAATCCTTTCAAACAAAAGTTAAATTTCAGGCTCTTCAGAAAAATTCCATCCATTTTTCAGGTTTCCTGACTTTTCTAGCCTTTTCAAACAGTAGAAACATAGCAAGCGAAACTTCAGCCACTCTTAATACAGTAATTTGCCCTACTTTCACTATGAAGGGAATAACCTAATAGGAACAGCCTAAGAAAAACCTAATAGGAACAGCCTAAGGAAGTACTGGCATTGAAATAATTACACAGCATATAAAACACTATTTTGAAAAATATCACCCTAGGCAGTCAATCTGAGGTGTAATGTATACATAATTGTAACTTGAGATTTCTCGCCACAGTGACCGCTTTATCTGAGTTCTAACGTGACCGAACATTACCTAATTAGGCTATTGATTATTTTGTAAAATTCAGTTCCTACAAAGTAAAACTGCATCACTGGTGTCCCTAAACAACCACTTCACCTTGTAGGCTTTCACCAGTAGCCTAAAACACATAAAATATATATTTTTGTGGCTTACAAAATTTAAATGTAACCAAAGTACGTAATCATATAAAGCTTTCATTATTTAATGGGATGATCTCACGCCTAATAGCTTCTTATGCAAGGAAATAGCTCTAGTTTCAAGCTTACTCACAGGAAACTAAAAGATTCCAAACCTTACAATGTTGCAAGTAAGAACATCTGCAGTGCACTGATAAATAGTGGCAACAGTCTGCTTCAAAAAAAGTACTGTTATGGAGCTCTTTAACCCCAAAACTATAAGAAAATTACTTCAAGAAAATTACAAATTCCGAAAAAAAAATTTTCTAAACAAGGGATACACTGTGTTCACAATACTGGCAAAGACTGTTTCAAAAAAGTACTGCTAAAATGAAGTTTGGATATTTTTGTTTTAAGTTTCAACATTATTTTCCTAGATCAAACTTCCTCCTAAGTTCATTCAATTTGTAGAGTAATTCATCTTTCTGTCGGTCAGATGTTAATAGCTCTTCCTGTAAATGTTCTAACGTAGACATGAGTGAAATCCTTTCATGTTCCAGTACCTCCATTGCTTCCTCCATCATTTTAACTCTTTGTCGTAACTGATTATTTTCATTCTCAACATCTGACTGTTCCAACTCTACGCCATCCTCAAACGTTGACTGGTTTACCACTGAACTTCCTGTGCTACTAAAGCCTGGACAGAATCAGAAAATACAGATAAAGTACTAAATCACAAACATGAACCTTGTCTTTTTGAATTCTAACAACAGAAATCATTGCTTTACACAAAAATTTGCATAGCCACATAAAGTGCTGCTGAAAGAAAATAACAGTTGCTTGACTGTCAATCAACTAAATCATAAAAATCTCCTTTTTTCCATGATAAGTATCTTTGATCAATTTTCGAAACCAAAAATATTGCATACTGAAGAAACACTAAAAAAGTTAAATCTGCTCCAAAAATCATATGCTTATAACTAACCCAGTAGCAGTCACCTGTCCAGAAATATCCCTTACAGATTTTGACAGAAATTGTCCATCCATGCATGTAATGTTTATTCCCAGAGGCCTCTGATCAATTACTGTACCCTAATTTCCTGCTTGCTGATCTTATCTCTTAAAGCAGATTATCCTTCTCCAGAATAGCCATATACGGAAAAGCTGTACCGGCAGTAGCCATGGTGATAATGCTCTAGTTGTGAGCAATGCCTGATAAGCATCTTTGCTGAGCAGATGAGGTGTAATCCCATTATAAATGTTTCGCCGAAAACCCGATGAATGGCCCATTGATTGGGAAATTACAAGTGTTCAAGTCTGTAAGCAGCCATTTCATGGCATGCAAGTTACACACTAGTTCCAAAATTATACCATTATTTGGGAAATTTCAATCACAAAAAATAAGAGATTCTATGATCTAGACTACCATTTCATGAATTCTGATGCCAATCTGCAGCAGTCAATGCTACCTGTTGTGCTTTTAAAACATGGAACTTAAAGTGCTTGATTTCAACATTTCTTTGTTCCTATTCACACATAGCAAGAGACATCCTTCCTACGTTAAAACACAAAATTAATGCCCTTAACTTGTTACTGAGCCCCATTCCAAAAGGAGCTACAACCGTGACCTATCGTTTGGTTTACCGTGTCAAAAGCCTACATAAATCAAATTTAAGTTTGAGTCTATCTTATCGTACAATGGGACCCAGATCACACACATGAAAAGAATAACTGTCTGAAAATCCGTGCACAAAGCTGATTAAAGCCAAACAGCAAAACTTTTT
>WURT03666352.1:0-13068 GCA_009936505.3 Holothuria glaberrima | reverse complement strand
GGGTGACAGTTCAAAGGCCAAGAGAAGTACTTATGTTTCATAAATTTGACTTAAAAATGAATGGAATTGTGAGTTGCGGTCAGTTAAGGTACACTGCTTTTGTAGATGGGTAATTTGTTTAAGGCCAGTCACCCCCCTCCTCAAAAAGTCACAACGTCTAAAGCTCAAACGACACTTTAAAGGTAAAATCGTGCATGTTGAATTTTTATGTAACTGAAAATACTTTTCCTAACAAACTTGGTATACAGGTGCGTTGTCACAAGAAGCGAGTCACAAACATTGTGTGTGTGACAGATAGAGTTAAGAAATGATAGGCCAATTTCAGAAATTCTCTTAGTTTTGCTTAGTGTGAGCAGTGAAGAATACACTACTCCTGGTAGTTCTTCTACACTCATCTTAAAAACTTTTACTGTATGCCCAAGTACTTGGGGTGGGGTCTAGTTTTACTTAACTTTTGTTCATTAGAAAAGGCTTAATTTGAACAATATGTTCGGAAGTCATGTTTCCAATTTCTTAAGACTCTTCGAAAAGTTTGCCTCCGGAATCTCCGGTCACTTTCGACTAATTAAACGCGAAGGGTACGTGCTGTTAACTAGTTGAACGCGTATACATATCAAGGTAGTTTGCAATGCTTCACTTGCTTTTAAATGACTGTTGTGTTTAACGTAAGGTACCGAAATAACAAGATAACTAAGCCTACCTCATCTAGCCAGTCTAAGGCGTGATAGGTTCGAGAAAAGCCCCTGAGTCATCATTTTCATGAATGATTTGAAACACTTAAAACTTTTACATATCTGTTGAGACTGTAAGACATGTGACCGCAATTGCATAAAAACTGCCCACCATTTTTGATTACTAAGTTTGTCAGACAAAATAATTATACAAAGAAAAAACAGACTGTACATACATTCATCAAATACAGAATAGACCATCACAATAGTAAAAGACCACAACCATATACTTTCAACAAACTAGGAAGGCTATATATATATATATATATATATATTATTTGCCTTTCTAGATTAAAAGTTCCAAAAGTTACTTGTAGCTGCATTAATCTCACGACACGCTGCGAATATATATATATATATACGTATGTATATATATATATACAGCAGTGTATATATATAAATATATATATACAGCAGTGTATATATATATATATATATATATATCTTTACTCTTACCCAGGGTGTTCGAGAGGAGTAGACACGATAGTCAAAAGGTCAACTCACTGTAAAAAAAAAATCAATTTATTTCAAACTCCTAGATAGTTTAGAGACTATCAGGATGTATTACCAATTCTAATACAAAAATTAAAATTGGAACATTACAAAAAGCAGTCTAATTACCAAGTTTTGCTGTGATAAATGCATTACGAAAAGGTTAAAATCCCATGTATTTGCAAAACCGGATGATTCATTTTCACTGTCACTATCGAATAAATGAAATTATAGAACATGGAATACACAATTGTACCATTTGGTAGCCCATCCATTATTATTTCAAAGAATGTATTACGTTTTCACAACGATTTTAAACGGACGTTTCTTTCCAGTGCAATGTCACCTTTGTTTTGAGAGTATCCGTTTTACCCTTCCAATGACAACTAACGGTTTTCATGTTCTTCAAGAATATTTTACGTGCTTTATGATAAACATAAACCTTGTCTTTGAGATTATTCTTGAACAAAATTTGAATTAATTCATTTCTATTTGATAACACTGGCTACGCAACAAATAGTTTGATATTTGCAAAATCGCCTTTCTAGATTAAGAATTCTCAAAAGTTACTTGTAGCTGCATTAATCTCACGAGACGCTGCGAATTTTCAACTCTGTATACCTTTGACTGCAGTAATGATAATAATGATAATCATGGTGATTAAAAATAATAGTAATTATCGAATATGTTCTCTCCGTTACTACCTTTGTAGTCACCGTTTGGATAAGCACATGAACATAGCACGCGCGTAACTCCACTCTCGAAAAACATGCAAAAGTAATAGCCTGTATAAAAAAAAAAAAAAAAGCGCCGTGCCACCAGCCACCAGCCACTTTTGTGTCCCTCAGCACAGCCGTAGCTCCGCCCATTGTTGTCTTCATCGGGCTTACTGAACGGTTAGTTTAGAAGATTATAAAGGCTATACCCTATAATGCAAATAAAAGAATGAAGTCGTTAAAATTTCACCAAGAAAATGAACTATTAATTCAGATTATTTGTGATTGATTTAGACAAGTTAAGTTAGTACAATTTCTTTCATATCGCATTTCACCTCAGTATGATTACCATGTTGCAACAGAAAAAATTCTTTGCCCTGAAACTCGTTTTAGATTGTAACAAAACTACGAACAAAGCTTTTGTCTCAAAATATCCTAATTTTTTTTATTCCAATCATGTTTTTTTTCCGTTTCATCTTTTTTTTACATAAAGTGCAAAATTTGTCTTTTTTATGTCAATCACAGAAGTGTATTATATTTACTTTCAAAATACCGACGTCAAATTGTTAAGAGTAATTGCCTACATATTTCACTCTATTAACTACGAAGTCAAGAATCATTGCTCGTAGTTAAAAATGAGTAACAAAATGTTCAACATATTTTCATGAAAAGACAGATAGTCAAAGAAATTTACGACACTTGCACTGCTCACTGTTTGCCTTAAATAACCTGAGAAACATGTTTGCAGTTTGGTACTCAGTATGTACTGAGGCAACAAATCACAATATGGAAAGCAACTGTCGAGTTGTTTGAGGTTATAACTAAAATATATAGGGCTTGTTTTCAAAACTGTTATAAGATGAAAATGCAGTTAGGTCATCAGTTAAAGGCCTGATGTAATACGAAAGACAGTAGATGACAAGTTCATACTTATCTCTTCACTTGTTTACAAATCTTACCCACTCACTACAAACAAACACACATATCCTGGAAGTAGTTAGTTATAAACTTATTTTTTGAATGCAAAATTAGATTGCCCATGAAAAGCGGCAATTAGTGTTATCTAATAGCTGTTGATATAACATATATTTTCGACAAGCAACTCTAACAAAGATAATTGTACATGTCAGTCACGAGTGTTTGTTACAATATAGCGTAACTGGATGATGTATGTGTAGAATTTTAGAAAAAAATTATATTAATCAAATCTTATTGTCAGGCTAAATACACCCTGTAATGTTCAGAACATCACTTACTCACTAAAACGGTTAAACTCATCAAAAAAAAAAAAAAAAAACGAAAGAAAGACAAAAATCTTCAGGCAGAACTGACGTTGCTAGCAGACTATTTATTTAAAAATCTTACATACCTAGGGTTCCAGTCCGGGATCCGACATTAGACAAGGGGTATTTATTAGATTCGTCATCAACCTGAAAATTACTGTACTTGTTGTGGTACGAATATGATGAATAGACAAAATCAGTTCGGTATTCATAAGTAGCTTGTTGTGTTATGTAATGAAGTTTATCATTCCCAAGCCAGAACTCATGTTCTAGATCACCAAATCCCTCCTTGCACTTGTCCCACTTTTTGTAGAAATCTGTAGTACCATCTATACGACGTTGAAACACCTATGGATTCTGAAGGAAAACTTCGTGTAAACACAAGTAATATCTCAGTTTACGATGAAGTAAAAGGTCAACTGTTGTTCGATGAACGAAGCCAACAACAGTTAGAAAGGGTTTTTGATAGTAAATACTTCATTACGGAAACATCAATTCGTTTTCAAAATTCATCAGTTTAAAATACATTACAGAGGGTACGGTCATCAAACTCACCGTTCATCTGCCACCATCGATAGACATGTTACAGCGTACTTTAAAAGGTGGGTCGGTCCATCCTGCAGGGCGGATACAGTAAATACCACTGTCTGGTACCTGGTCGCAATCGGTGTAGGTCGTAGATACGTCTCTCGGATCGCATTCAAAGGGATTATCCTGTTCTCCCCACCTGCAGGCTAAAATTGGAAATAGGGAATTCCCTTATATGTATACAATAGGTAAATCAAAAAAGCAAACCATGACAGTAAGAAATAAATTATTAAGAAATGGTATTCACCATTATCAAGGATCTTACCTGAATCGCTTTCTTAAGTTTCAATAGTTGAGATTGTGAAGTTACTAAATTCGTCACTTATTCGAAAAGTGTCATATTTCAGATCACATGATGTACCATTGTCAAACGTAATGTTAATTTGAAGTTCATACACTGCCTGTTTTGTTAAGTAAGAGAGTTTGTCATGTCCAACCAAAAATTCTTAGAGAGAAAGCCAAACCCCCTTTTGTAATCAAGTAAGGTTCTGTCAAATCCCAGAGAGTCATTGAAGCGGCGTAGGATAACCTGTTAAAGTAAACAGGTTAAATATATATACCTATTATTCACCTCATTTTTGTAACAAATTTCGTAGTGCTTTTTACCAAAGGAACTGAAAGGTAAGCATTATTCTGCATTACAAAAGTACAATGTTTCCGTGGTAAAAAATGCAATGGTAGAAGAAAGGCGCCTAAGTCAAACAATAATATATCCATGAAGAAACATACTAGGAAAAAGTTAAAGTCATGGATGTCGAGTTTAATCGAGTCATGTTACCAACGAAGGTTTCGACTGATATTACATTTCACTCAAGCATCTCTATTGTATTTTTCCCAACAAATTTGATCAGTTTGTTTAATGTTGTTTTTGAAGCTGTTAGTTAACAAACGATTTGCAACTGGATTATTGTTGGCTCCTATTTTTGAGCATAGAATGTACAGCTTTGCTTACAGTCCAGCCTCCAGAACCCATGTCATTGTCACAGTACGCATCAAAAGGTTCTTCACAGCCGTCTGCTTTTATCAGATACACACCACTCGACACTGTTGACGAGCAAGAATCGCATAATTCACTACAGTCTCGTACATACTAGGGTTTTTGGTAGAAAAAAATGAAGAGCCTTCACGAAGAGAGAGATGATTTTTGACTCAGATTAACTACATATTATAAAATACACATCATTCAATTCGGTATTTAATTAAAGGAAATGATAAAACCTTAAAGAAACATTTCTTAGTAAAAAACGTTACACACTATCAGTCAAAAAAGTAGATTTTTCTTGTACTCGGCACGTGCCAGTCTTTTTTTTCTATTGTTGAACAAATGCACAGTTCTACTAAATTAGTATAATTCATAGAACAACAAATCAAAATAACACTGCATTGCTTATGTTATATGCTTGGGGATAACGATGAATCGAAAAGTCACCGATCAGAATTGTTTCAAATGCTACAAATTTCCATGTAAATTTTGACAAGAAAATAAAACCTATAATAAAAGAAAATCTTTTTGTTGGAAGAGTTTCTCTCTAGTTCGTAGTTCTAATTTTAATTTGCTTTTTATTAACTATGCTTTTTGCAATGAAAATATGACATCTCACTCTGTCCTTCCATTATACTGTCAATTGGAGACTGAATGGTCTGCAAAAGGAGATAGAAAAAAGTTTACAAATAACTAGACATTAAAAGATACTACACAGCACCTCGGATTGACTAGAATTATGAGATTCTGTTAACATTTATGAACAATGGGAAGGATCGTGAAAATTGCTATGCGTATATCTCCAAGAGCAGAAACCAGTTGGGCGGTATTCAGTATGGCATTCAGTAAGTAAAAAGTTGTTCAGTAAGTAAAAAGTCGTAAACTTGTGCTAATCCCGCAGAAATAATTTGAATAGTACAAACCCGTAAAAAAGGAAGACGAAATACTTTTCACTTTGATATAGAGAAAACCTTGATTATTTAAGCAGATGTGAAGAGACTTAACGCATCACACAAGGGCTTTTATTCAGTCTGAAGAAATTATTATTTTGGTGCAATTTCTGAATAACTGATGATTAACTACATCAACTTCGAATGCAAGAAATCTCACCTGTATAATGTAAGACAAGAACACTTTCAAACCACTCAATCTTACTGTTTCAAATTTTACCTTGCTTTGATATGGATAGGATTAGTTTTTTTTTTTAATAATGCTTCTAAGTTGTTCTAATATTATCAAAATACAAGGAAGCAAGACAAAGAGATTAAGTGTCATCTTTAGAACACCATGATAAAACGATTGCGTTAACACTATTTAGTAATATCGCGCTTCATTGCAACTGTTACCTCAACGATGACTTAACCCTAACACCTGATACAGGTAACCTTCGTACCTGAGTAAGTGACTGGAAGCACCACAGTTACGCCCATCACTGGAATATTTGCAATCCCCGCAATGTTTATCAACAGAACACAAAGTAACTACAGTATAGTTGTAACCAAAAACCTGACACAACAATTAAGAAATTGAAAATTTAAGTTATTCTTAATATATCTTGGTTGATTTGCGAAATGTGTTTTCTCCATTTATACCTTTTAAAACAAATATGTCGCAACACAGATAATTTCCAACCAAACATTTGGGCCTGCAAGTTATCTTAAACTGAAAAGAAACCACGCTTATGGAGAAGGGGATTTCTAATTATTTTATTGAGGAATTACATTCCCATGATGCAGATATACTTCTGCCATATCTTAGACTAGTAAACGTGAAAACATCTTTCTCATAAACCCAGCAGTAGTTAAATATAATACTACAAAGTATAAACCCATCCAAGCATATAAACGCATGCCAAAGCTAACATTTAAAAACAACCTATTTTGTGTCTGAGGAAGAGTGTAACTGAGGTCATTTTATTGTTAAAGAAACTGCTATTCTCTTAAGTTTAAGTAACTTTTGAATGAATATCAAAGTATTGTTTGACCTGATGATTTAAACGTGCAGTCTGCTTAAAGGTTAGCTTCAATGTGTTTATGCTTAAATATCATATTCGAATCTTGGTACCATAATCTACTCATAATCTACAACTATTCATGTATAACAAAAACTGCCAAAAGCCATTTACTATTTTGGTTTCGATTATATTATCTGTTTATTTCTACCTACTCCTCTGAAAAATAAATGAAAAGTAGGAATTTAAGAAGTATTGATGCCAATTGATTCTTTAACAAGGATTTGCAAAGAATATTTATTTCTAGAATTTTTGATCGAATTGACTACGGGCGTTATTAATTTGTTTGTCATTTAAAATTTGTTTAAGCTTTTAATTTTAATAATCACCTCATATACGTTCAAGAAAAATTGCCAAGGAAAAATTTCTCAAAAACCCAAGGAAAATTCCAAATGGTGTAATATGTGATAATCATCAACTTCATCAGACTGATGAAAAAGCGCCGGAAACATTTCAAAGTGTAATTTAAACGAAATGAGATCTATGAAGGGTTGTTACTACACGCTATGGCAAACTTAAGTTAATGAAAAACACTTATGCTAAACTATGTGTAAGTTTTCCCTAACTCCGATAGTTATTGTAATAACATTCAATGTCATATTTTAATGTTTGTTGCAAACAGGAAACTGGTGTCGGCTTGGCCTACAGTTGCTACACTCAAGCTCAAGTACGGGCATAATAAATATTTAGGTTTACTTTGAAGGCAAGTATTATATTAACATCAAAATGGTTCCGCCTGGAGTAATTTTATACCCTACAAGGACAGTACATCCTACTTAATTTACAGTAAGGAAACTAGTTCTGTATTTGATAAAAAGTAGAGAATTTGTCAGCTGTTAATTAAGATTTGTCTCTTGTCGGAGGGCATTTTTATCAGCTGGTGAATGAAGTATATTTCTAAAATCTAGTGCAGTTTGGGTCAATGTCACTTTTTCGTTTGTTTTGTATGGCCCTTCTCTGAACCTTTAGTACGAAAAATGATACTAGTTTTGGGTGGTAGATGAATGTTCTGTTTTGCATATTAAGATGTCAGGGCCGTAGCCTGGGCGAAATCCCAAGGAGGCTGATCGTGAGACTGTCTATAAGCAGATCACCAAGTTGGCTGTCTGCAGAAAGCGGGCATTCTTGCGGACGATTTCTTGTTCTCGCTTGTGTGTGCAGGGGTGCAATCTTAGGAGAAAGTGTTTAGAGAGGGATTCATGTAAGGCCTGGCTTATTTGAAAAAAGTTTTCTATCGTTACCAAAGCCTTAATAGTGATAATATCTTTACAAATTGTCAATAAATTTAAAACTTTACAAAAGCAGAAACAAATCACTACATAAAAAAAGGTTTAAAAGCATATAATTAATTCAACGCTTTACGAAATTTTAGGGTACCAAAGATAGCGGCAGTTTTCAGGGAAGCCACCTCACATGGAAAAACATTTTTCAAAGAGTATAGGGTGTTCTCCTCTGCTCTTACACAGCACCTCTTAACTTACGCCCAGCCAAAAATGAGAAGAATATCTTTAAGGGAAGGTATATTTCTCTCATCTTTGAGAATTTGTTTTCGTCTTAAGTTTTTTAGATATTAAATAGTGTTATATTTGTTCAAGCTTTAGACTATTTCATGATCTGAACTTTTAATTATTTACTCAATTTTCTTCCGTTGCATGACACTCCTACATGGCGGTTGCGTCCTTTTCACTGGCACCTTATATTTTGCAACTGGGGGATCACTGGCGCGTAGCCGTAGCGTAGGCTTTGTAAATGGATGTTGGCCCAGACAGCCACGGGAATAACCCATTTTTGATATCAAAGTTGCGTCCATACTTTCCTTACTTTGAAATTTTGTCCTTTACAAAACAAATTTAGATTTCAAAACATGATGTTAAATTTGTTTGAAAGGGAAAGTTTAGCCCCCTCAATTTTAATAAGTGTACTTGGATATTGTACTTGGCATTTCATGAATGTCTCTTAAAAATCATTAGACAATATGTTGCTCACTGAGTTGTGAAATTTATGTAAAGGGTAGGTCTTTGGTTTACCTTTAACATGTTATTTATGTTCTAACATACGAGAGATTGTTGAAGTGAAATAAAAGAATATTTGGAAAATTTAGTTGTTGTTTCAAAATTAGGTCGCCGCAACAGATTATGTCTCTTACATTAAACGGGTTTTTTTTTAAACTCAATGAGTCTAGCTACTAAAGTAATCATAACTTATTTGAGCTTTAACCAACGTAATGCTGGTGTACTCAAGCTGTGTGTCTTATAGAAGGAACATGTTTTCTTTGTCATCAGAACAAGTGCACGCCGGGGGTCCGGGAACCTCCGGAAAATGTGTTGAAAAGGAGCCCTTACATGCATATTTATTATATTTTGAAGCCTTGAAATCATAATTTAGACAGTTCAAGTTTCACCATTTCCGTATTTTTTGCACTTATATAGAACAACTTTCATTTTCGATTTGGAAATCTCAGAAGGTAGTTGCTAACAGGTTACGGCCGTGAATGTATGTTTCTCTTCGTAAAGTAGAGAGTTGCTTCTGTTATTAAAACGTAATATGGTAACTGTTTACTGTAAAATGTGTCCAAATTTTTGTCATGGTATAGTTAGTTGTTTGAAGCTTTGGAGCAAAAGGAACTGAATTAAAACTTAGAACTTTAGTTGATAGACAATCACTCAAAAAAAGCCAAAGTGCTATGAAATTAAAAACTATTGTCATAATTATTGGAGACAACATTTAGTTGAAATTGAGAGAAAAGCCGCAAACTACTTCTGCCACAAAATAATCGCATTTAACTTACCCCTTCCGCAGACAGACTATCCAAGATAATAAGACACTCCAATTACAAACAAAAATATGTAATGGTAAGTTGATAAGGCCATGGTGACTTTCCGTAGAATGAAAGAGAGTTGGGAGTGACGAACACATCCTAGAGGAACTTTATATCTTAAAACTTTGGAAGAGTATACAGTGTACATTATAGGCCATATAGTAATTGTTAACCCGTTCAATACGCCTATAGACCGTGATATGGTGTAGAACGGTACCATATTTTCATTATGTGATCGTTCCAAAGCACCGTCAAAGGAACTTTAAACGTGTTGAAGTTTAAAGTTTGGGGGTAAATAAAGGGCTGTAACTTTAGGTACACTTTAATTACATTTAAATTGAACAACAACCTCCTATGTAAGGCTCAATTACATGTAATTGCACCCTTATATCATCTTGTAATGTAACACCGAGTACTACTTCTCCAAAATAGTAAACTTATAATAAGACAATCCCTCACCAAACATGTTGACAGAAAACCTCTTTACTACAACCCCTTTTGTAAACTAAAGCGTACATAGACATTATCAAATCTAACAGCAAACGTTTCAGAAGCAATCCATGAAATTTGTCAGTGAGTTTATTTCTTTTATAGTCTAACAGGTTCTCACATTCGGTGGAAGATGTACATGATAATTGCTAGCAGATTTTAAACAGAAGGAAGAATCCAACTAGCATGATAAGTCTTTTGCTGCGTTTTTAGGGATACTTGATTGTCAGTTCTAAGTATAGCATCTAGTCTACATGTAACAGCAGATTGTGAAAGAGACACCATAATCTACAACATTTCATCTACAACAGTTTCTTTTGTGTTTGGCAACTAAACCATTTATGCTGCTGGCAATGACTTGCCAATACTTCCGATTCATAACATTGCAAGCAGTGCTTGTCGCGCTGTTCGATTCGATTGCAAAACCATTAGAAGGCGTTGAATTTATGACCAGCATCGTTAAATACACAGATAATATGAATACATCAATTAAGGTAGATATATGAACAATGAAATACTGCTAACGAAAAAAGAGTAGAACAAAAGGTGAGGCGTAACAAAAGAGCCGTAACATTTCCTCGTTGTAGAATGTCGGAGATACAAAATGGTAAGTGACATTGTTAACTGTAACTATGTTCTAAATCGTTTGAACGGCGTTCTATATGTATATATTTTGTCAAAATGTTATATCATTTCTAGTTCATAGTTCGCACCAGAAAAGTAGGGCAAGTATAGTTAAAAGGATTAAAGAAACAAATAACAAAGGAATTACCTAATACGGATTGTTGCAAAAGAATGTTTATACAATGGCGTTTGTGTAAATGTTCCTACATCGTAATAATGAATGTGTTCCAAGGGCTTACCACGGATCTTTATTTCCTGTCCTATCACTGACTAGGTGTTCGTTTGAAAATAAGTATGGGCTTATTTTTAAGTAAACCTGCTACAACGTATCTGCAAGCAATTTGTTTTGAAATCTTCTTTCATTAAGTTGCTGAGTTAAAAGATTGATTCCCCTTTTCAGAATGAGGCATCATGCTTCCTAAAGCTACAACAATCAGATGACTGACAGGGAGATCGTGTAAATTAGGTTCAAATTTGGATTGTTTATGTAGTTATCGGTTCAGCAAAACAGCAGGACATACTAACACGCCAGGAAATCTAGCAATTTTTTTGCTAAACTTGGGAACAAATTGCAACAGAATTTTTCTTTCACCACAAAGCTTTTCTGTTAAGTCTCAAAACTAATATACTTAAAGTGCTTATTTGCATATCTAAATATGATGCAAAATGTCAATACTTTCCCATTAAGTATGCCATGAATGATGGATACTTTTCATATTTGGTAAATAGATTTATCATATACAGAGGAAGACCGGTGTTGTTTTTAATGGAGGTCGAGGCTCATCCAGGGTCACCAGAAGTCAAAAGATACAAACCTTGTAAACACGATATCTCCTGAAGGGTAACCGAGAGCAATCTCATACTTAGCATTTCGATCAACAATATTAAGTAGATGGACCCTCTTGTTTTCGGTGGAGGTAAAAGGTCATTTGGGGTCACCAGAGGCCTAAAGGTCAAAACCTTGTAAAAAACTGCATCTCAAGACGGGTAACAGTGAGGTATCTCATACTTAACATGTGGATAACCCATATTAAGTGGATGATCCATATCGCTTTTAGTGGAGGTCAGAGGTCATCAGGGGTCACCAGAGGTGAAATGGTTAAATTAGTTTAAACACTATATCCCAAGAAGGGTAACGGTGAGGGATCCAATACTAAGCATATCGATCACCCATATTAAGTAGATGACCCCTATTGTTTTGGTGGAGGTCAAAGGTCATTTCTGTCACATGAGGTCAAAAGTTCAAAACCTTGTAAACACAATATGTTAAGAAGGAAAACTGTATGGGATCTCCTACTCTCGTACTTGGATTGTTCATATTTACCAAGTAGATGGCCACATAGGGTAGGTGATCCCTATTTAAGTGGAGGTGAAAGGTAATTTTAGGTCACATGATTTAAGTGTTCTCTACCTTGAGATACCGCGTTTACAAGGTTTATTGGGTTTTGACCTCTGATCACCTCAAATGACCTTTGACCTCCTTCAAAAACAGTGCAGTTCTTTCTCTTAACATGATTAATCTATTTAGCAAATGTGAAAAGTATCCATCGTTCATGGCATAACTCATGGCAAAATATTGACATTTGACGGTAATTTGGATAGATGCAAATTTCGCTTACTTCCCCTATTAGGAATTTTTAGGATTTATAGTATATTGTTTTTGAGACCTAACAGAAACGTGTTGTGGTAAAATTTTTTTTTTTGTAAGGAAAAAACTCGACATCCAATTATCAAAGATTGCTCTATCTCTTCATGTAATCTCCAGCCTCATTAGAATACATTTACACTACGCCTATCAAGCTTACGTCATCATAGAAACAAACCTTGTTTCTTAACG
Source organism: Holothuria glaberrima (assembly GCA_009936505.3). Classification (NCBI taxonomy): domain Eukaryota; kingdom Metazoa; phylum Echinodermata; class Holothuroidea; order Aspidochirotida; family Holothuriidae; genus Holothuria; species Holothuria glaberrima. The sequence continues at coordinate 497 of WURT03666352.1, read as the reverse complement.
GAGTCTTTCGTTTTGTTTTTCCTTAAGGTATGTTGACTGAAGGGCGTGCCATGCACTGAACGTAGGATTTTACCGATTCACTATACTCTTTCGATAAATGACGCTATACCACAGAGACTAATGCATACAACTTAGCTTAGTCTTTCTTTGAGGTAGTTTCTCCTTGATAACTTCCAGATTCCTTTCCATTTGAGATTAACACGAAGAACAGTAGGTCATTTAGAATTAAGGTTAATCCAAGAAGAGTTAACCACAAAACAAGAAAAGTATAGACAGTACCTTAAATTTCTTCAAAATGTTGAAATACACTGTAAAGTGAAGGTGATGTACGGCACTCTTTGATATCCTGTAAAATGTTATTTTGTTAAACCGACGAATTACATTACCTTGAAACTTGAATACTCATTCTCTTCTTCACCAAACAAGTTTCAATTTCAAAATGGATTTCCAAATTCCATTTTAATTCACCATTTTTATCAAATAGGCCTGTTTTCTCT
>WURT03666330.1:0-17742 GCA_009936505.3 Holothuria glaberrima | reverse complement strand
TACTATTACTATTACTATTACTATTACTATTACTATTACTATTACTATTACTATTACTATTACTATTACTATTACTAATTAATTGTTGGGGGACTCATTAAGCCTGAGCTAATCTTACATGAGGCCTTCATAAAACATTAAAAATACATAAATATAAAACCATAATGTAAAAATAAATCAAAGATAACTAGTCAAACCAGCTTGGAACTTAACAAAAATTAATATACAAATGGTTACAAAAATGTATATAACACAGAGAAAGATAACCTAAGAAGCTAAAATAGAGGGCACTATTCAGTGGATGTACTACTTGTCCTGAATCTAATAAATAGGTTCAATGAATTGAATTGGTACTCATTTTGCAAAAATGAAGGAAATTGAAGAACTTTTACAGACACTTTGGAAATCTCCTCCTGCTGCACAAAATGAAATTTTAGTGAAATGTTAAAGGGGATGAGCGTTGTACTAAAGCAATGCAACTGACCATGGGGAGGAACACTTCCTGTACAGTGTACACCCTGGCCAACCAAGGTGCCATCTTTATAAAGCTTAAACATATAGATTAAAAAAATTCTTGTAATTATCATCAAAGTTCATGATTTATATCTCAAACCTTCTTGATATTGTGTGGTGATCATGATGTAGGTACTTTGATCACAGAATAAAGTACAGTTGGAGTGTAAGAAGGTAAAAATTATCTTCTTACTGACTGACTCACACATCAGTATTGTTTCACTTTTTCTTGCTTTGAAAAGTTACTTCAGAGAATGTACCAGCAAGAAAGCCCTCACTGGGGGCACTCTACATTATCCTTGTTTTGCTAAGTCTTGGGATTGAGAATTTTTGAAAGTAAAGGGAATTCCTTAAAAACGAATTCATGAAAGTTTTAACTTGAGAACTGCTGTTTTCAAAAATTCACAAAAAAAACCTCAATCTTGGCACTTATATGTTTTCGAGACAATACCTTTAATAAGAGAACAAAATGTCTACAATCATTTTCATACTACAGTCTGTGCAGTAGTGTGTCTGTGTTGGAACAGTACCTGAGAATCTTAGACCTTAATTTAGATGCTTGTGGGAGGAAAAAAATTACTAACCTACCAGCAAACATTTTATCCTGGAGAAATCACTTCTGTAAATACAGTCTACTTCATCAAGTCAGAAAATTGGTGGAAACTTTGGTTACATTTCTAATTACAGTACCAGTAATTAGAAAAGTCACCAGTCATGTTGTTGTTAAGAGTATTATCTGGAGATTAAACACTTTGTTGGCTACACTCAGTGCAGAGGTTGTGCTTGGAATCTCTCTCTCACTGTATAGACTAAAGCTCTTGTGTTGTCCTGTACAAGCTTGACTCTAGTGTAAATTATGATTAGAAGGACTTTTAGCTTTTGAAGTTCACAATACTGTTCAGTTTCCTGTGCAGAAATTCTTGTAACTTTATCTGCAGTGAGATTTTTTTGTATTTGAAAGCAGTTTTGACTGAGTTTCTAAATTATAATCATTGTTTTCAAATGTCCCAACCCAAAATATGACCGTAGTTAGTGCTTTGATTCGGTAGCACAGATCTGTTTTGGTTAACTAAAGCTTTGAAGTTTAATAAGCATGTTTACTTGCCAAACATATTTATAGAATTTTACTGATTGCTTGCAGGAATTAAAGGTTCTTAGTTCTAATGCCTGTGGAATGTAATGACATAGGGTCCTGTATGCAAACACTATTAATCGCTAACTCCAAATGCAGGAAAACCTAGTTTGATAAGATGACCCATCCTACCACACTGTAGCATAGGTATAGCTATAGCTAATACCAGAAAACAACACAGGGCTGCCAACTCTCTTGCATTGAATGTGAGACTCATGCATCTCAAGTTTCTCTTACACTTTCACCCTGACACTGTACAAAAATTTCTCATGCAAGCATTGTATCATAAAAGATATGAAAACATGAATACAATTTTTTGAACATTATACCAGCGAATAACCACTAAAAATGTGGGTAAGATACAGACCCTGTCTTAAGCCACAATGAGTTGATGATACATTGACTCCCAGCTGTATGTTGTGCTGCAATGAATGCATGTGGCAGGGAAATAATATAAACACTGTTTCATGCTAGCTAGCCTATGTTCCAGTTTTTATTCAGCAGAGGTGTGCAGTATGACCCATGGCTCCCTCTTTGATCTGCACTCCACAAAAATCAAATATGCCTATAGCCATTGATTTGTTACTGTGCATAGACATAAAGAACAAGTACATGCAACTGTATGGCAAACATTACCCTAAGTACCACCTTACATGAGTCTCATTTACAGTACCTTGAACTGAAATGGTGATCAGAACAAGGCGAAACGGTTCAAGAACGCATCCATGCAGCTGGGGGCACTACTGGCACCCTTACAAGGAAATCAGAACACACTTCATTTTCTGGTCATAATTTTTCATCTGATGAAAATGTGGAGGCTTTTAATACATCGTTCTGATTTCATGGCCCATAGAACTTGGCAAATCACTTGTAAGGACCCTTTTTCAAATTTTCAGGGGGAAACTCTGAACCTCTACCATAGATGCATCTCTAGCACCGTCATGTGAGGGTGAATCCCCAAACCCTAGACCCCAACCGACTGCATGGTCAAGTGGTTAGAGCATCCGACTTGCAGCCGGAAGGTCAGGGGTTCGAATCCTGGCCGGGTCATGCCAAAGACTTTAAATATGGAAACTACTGCCATTGTGCTTGGTGCTCAGCATAAGCAATGGAGTAGGGAAAACGAGCCAGTGAGCCGCAACTGGAAAAAAGGCTGTGGCCGGCCCGTCGACTTAAACCAATTGGTTAGAAACTGAGCGGTAAAACCTCATCTAACTAACCAAACCCTAGACCCACCAGTGCTCTTTATTATTATTTCAGAAGTTTGCAAATGGTTTCATCACTTTGGATCAAGGAGCTCTTCTCTACTTAGTTAACAATTGAGGCTACCCCTTTACTTAGACTTAAATAAGAGCCTATTCTCAGCCCTGCCATATTTGGCATGACTGAAGGTCCATAAGGTTGAACATCCCTGTCTGTAGGCAAAAGGGATTAAAGCAGTAACAGAGCTAACAGACATAACAAAAAAAACTTAAAGGTAGAGTCTGTCTGTGATAATTTAAGGTAATTTTGCTCTTTTTTCTTTTTTCTCTTTCCTGCACCGATATACTGACGTACATGCTGTGAATCCTCCCATACAGCTAAAATCCCGAATTGGTGGGCACAACTCGGGGAAAGGAGATTAGTCTGCTTGACTGCTTTGTTTGTTTTGTGGTTACCATACTGCTTTTGATCTAGCCAGTCAAGCAAAGGTGCAAGCAGCATTTACACTGCTTGACATGCATGGATTTCAACAATAGTCTATGTCAAGGATGACAAAAGGTTCAGTTTACTCCAGTAGATGGCAAGCACCAAGTCATTACTCACTTGAATGCATATTGGGCTAACAGAGTTGAGATTCATTACCTTTTATTGATCCAAGAGATAAGCTGTAGTCAGCTCCTTGCTAACTTTGGGCTAAAAGAAGATTCATGTCATGTAACAATTATTGGTTGTGTAGCGTTAATCATCTACAAGGAAACATTGTTTCTAGTTTCTGTAGCCTCATAGCCAGACAAGGTGTAGAAGGGTTCAGAGATCCATTTAGTATGGGTGAGATATTTCAGAGCTACAGTATAGAAATTTGTGTTCTCCACAATTTTCTTGGGGACCACTTTTTGTCTTTTGAGCACCTTTTGGCCTACACATCATACCTGTACTTGTTTTCAAGAATTTTTTAAGTAAATTCTCAGTAGCTTCACTATTATATGTGGTTATTTATTTAAATTTGGTAATCATGGTACATTAAATCCTGAACTACTGTATTCCTAACCAAGCATACATTGCAGCAGAAAGGAAGTACAGTATCTTCACATAAAGTCATGGAGGATTACCTATTGAATACTGTTGTGGACAGTCTGTCATCATAATATATCACTGGCAAATCTTCAGACCCCCACTAGATGGCCCTCCCTCCCTATTCAATGCTTGCTCCAAGTTGCCTTCATTTATTAAAGATGGAGTGACAACCATGACATTGTCTATTGTAAATTTTCAATGACCATTTGGTTTGATGAGAATGCAATCATGAAATCTCTCATTGTTTTTTTCAGCATTAACTTTGGAAAATAGTTTCTCCCACAACCGGGTAGTCCAAAGAGGCAACCATGGCATTCATACCACAAGGGAACTCGGATGCGTCAGCTCCAAGGGTCCCTGGTGCCAACAGACTTTTGACAAAAGTGGAAATGCGCATATCATGCAAGAATCTTATGGATAAAGACATTGGATCCAAATCAGACCCTCTAGTGGTAGTGATGGTTTATGAACAAATGAGCAAAAAGTGGAAAGAGGTATGTTGCACAGGTTTAAATGTTAAGTACATTTGGGTATTTGTTTAGTCACTTGAGAACTCATGATTACTAGGATTACTTTTACTGTCAGGCTTTCCCCAAATGAACATGAAAGTCGCAAGTGAAATGTTTGATTGGAATAATGTGAGCAAATTATGCTTTTGCTTTATAGAAGGATAAAGTTAGATGAGATTTAAGGACATACCAACACGAATGTGTTATATATTGTCAACTAGATATAAAAGTAAAGTTCAAATACGGTTTCAAATATGGTTCAAGTTCAAGTTCGGTTTCAAATACAGTTCAAACACGGTGAAACTCCTTCAGTTTTGGCACCTCTTATGACAGGCTGGGAATACCATGGGCATATTCTACAACCCTCAGCCCACAGGGGGCAATTTGCTTAGTAGGATAGCTTAATTTAAAACATTTTCATTGTTCATTTCTATCACTTGAAAGTAACTGTTATTGTTTGTATTTGTATGCTGTATAAATTATTTAATTGCTGTTGATACCACAGTTATGAGTAGTATTTACAGCCACATACAGATAGGTAGTTGTAGTCCTTCCCTCATAATATACCAGACTTGTACAGTAGTGATAAGTACTCAAACTCACAGTTTGCACAATTGCCTGTACCCCTACTTGTGAGAATGGATTTGTACCCATACTTGTACTCACAGATTTTAGAAGTTATGCATTGGGTCTGGTGCAAGATTTGTACTCAAACCCAGTTTTAGTAACTTTATTTTGGTCATTTGCATACAGCATAGGCTCAGTATGTATGTACATAAATACAGGTGATAGACCGGGGAGCATCCACAGGAAACGTGACTAAGCTTTAAACGTGGATACTCCCGCAACAGGTAAAAGGGTACAACTTAATAGATCACAGAAAAACCAAACATAAAAAACAAAACACTGCAATATAGAAAAGGAAGTTTGTAGTATCCACATGAAAAGATGTGCACTCATACTCACAACCAGAGACCTCCACTTGCACTAGTAGCGTAAGGTAGGGGGGGGGGGCAGGGGAGTGGTCGCCACCGACTTGTCATCCTGGGATGGTCTGTCAGTACATTTGCTGATCTTGTCAGTACATCCGCCAACTGTGGAACTTCATAGGCACATCATATATTAAATGTGCTCAATGGCTCTTTATCAGGTCCGTAGGCAGTAAGTTCTGGAACAATGCTTTCTATAACTTAAAATTTTTTCACGTGCTACGCACGCTTTCATCTTCAGTTCTATCTAGCTGTAAGTAATGCCTGCCATTTCCAACATATTGGATTTATTCAACATTAATGGTTCCACAAATATTGCAGTCGTGATTCAATAGAAACACGAAAATGAAACGTTGCGAAATTCTCTTTTCTCTATCTTTTGAAAGATTCTACAACCTGACCATTGTGGCAAATATGTTGTAAGGAAAAAGATTTTTCAATTTTGTCTGGGAGTCTAGATGGGTAAGATGAAAAATGTATTCCCCAAAGAAGACCATGCAGTCGCACCATGAATTTCTTGGTTTGCTCTTAAAAAGGGAAGATCTTTTAATAAAAACCGAAACTTTTTCAACTTTCCTTAATGAAAACAAAAATATGAAATCTTTTGCAATATAATCCCAATTTTTTCGGCACGCTTTGTGGGCCTTATATTTTGCGATCGGCATCATTCCAGCAACCTATTGCTTCAGTCAGAGCTTAGAGTAGCTGGCCCCTAGTCAGGGTGCTTGGCCACCATGTAGGTAAATCCAAGTATCATCCCTGGCTGAGCCTGCATGCAGTTTTTCCTTTGGGCAATGATGTATACCCCCAAATATTGAAACATTTTTTTCTGTTTTGCATCTGGCCCTCCTCCTCTTAGACTCCTCACTAGGATAAGAGAAAAGTTTTAGGCCAGATATCCCCCACTTCCAAAATCAAATTGCCCCCCCCCTGGTTATTGATATTTTGTAGTTTTATGAACTACGAAGGTATGGGAAAATAATGGAAGATTTGGGGTGGATGGGAGGGAGGGCATCACCAGTGCGTGGTGACTTGTTAAGTGATAACTCTTTGACAAAAGGTTGGTACATTCTCTATATGCTGTCGGTACATTTACCTTATTTTCATCCCTGCCCCGCCTCCACTTCTATCGCCCCAGTTACGCTACTGACTTGCACTCGAACTCATACAATGAACTCACACTAGATGTCTGTAATAAACTAATGTATTAAACCACACTGGCTCCTGTTAAAAACACTGTATCTACTGTAATGTTCCTGAACTTTGTAAATTTAGAAACTTTGCTATAAATTGCCTCAGTAGAAGCATGAAATTTATGTGAAAATAAATTTATAAATCTGTGAAAATTTAAGTGGGTGGCACCATTATGCACCAGAAATTTTGCATTTGGCTTAATTATTAATAAGGGATCTCTAAGATAATTTAGGAACTCTTTGTACACTACTGCTACTTGTAGAAGCTAACTTACAGTGTTTTTATCCCAAAAATGTATATCTTGTACAAAGATGTATTGACATGTACCAGGTACATGTCTTTTCCTTGGTAATATTGTAAAAAAAATTCTAGAACCTTCACTTAGCTTTCTATTTTATTGCTTTTTGTTGAATCTTTATTTTTAAAACTTGGAACTGATCAGTATTGTGAAATAGCCTTGGAAAAGGAATACAATGATCAATGGATCCATTTCACAGTGTTCCCAGGCGCACTCAGGTAAATGATTACGCCAGCAGCTAAGATAGGTTGGCCTCTATCCTAAGACACCTGAACAGTATTGTAATTAAATCAGCTTATGTTAAATGCAAAAGAGAAAAATAAAAAGTTTGTGGTAAGTCATCACCAATTAAAGGGAACATTAAATTGCCTGTAGTGAGGTGTGCTTTTATTGTACTTCAATGTGCATATTCTGTTTCAGTAGTTCAAAGACCTTCAGACTTTTCAAAGAGGGGATGGGGATAGTGTAAATATTCTTTTGGTTGTAGGAAAAAAAGAAGAAAGATTTGTCCTTCATAAATAATGATTAATTGTAGCATACTTGTACAATGTAATGATGACATTTAATGCATTGACATTTTTCAGTAACCGGTCTGTAACAATCTGCTTGAACTTGAAACTGAACAATAAAACAGTAACATGATTTGTAACAATTGTTGATGAAGTATAGATATTCACTTTCGTATTATATTACCTCTAACATGACAAAGCTAGGTCAGTCATTATGTAGGTCAAGAAGAAATGATTGGATCAGATGATGAGTATTGTTATGTTTGAATTGCTTTAAGATGTTTCAAGAAGATAATGATTTGAAGCAATTAAGGTTGTACATGACCTGGAATTACTGTATCAAGTAGTTTGCTTCAGAAACAACCCCAGTTTATTAGGAATGAGGGGGTTATATTTGAATGTATACAAAGTCAGACATTTACAATGTATTAACATCTGCCTCACTCTACATTGTAAAAACTTGTCCTTTGGTTGTTTATTAAAGGTCTTGTGAAATGCTACCAAAAAGAGCTGTTTCACTTGTCAGTTAAAGAATTAAGTCCACCAAGGAAAGATCCGTTGGAATTATTTCAGTATCTTTTACTGTTCTCAAAATATATGTCCTAAAAGTTTGATGGTTTCTGAAGTAACTTATTGCCTATGCAAAAATAATGGTGTGGAATGTGGCACAGTGTTAAGATTTCTTTTTGTCAACCCTAGATAAAGTATGAGCTCTTAATTACTGATCAGAGTTTGGTGAGTGATATCAGTATTTCTCAAGGAAACAATTTTAACATTCATACTAAACCCCTAAGGGGATAACATTGCCACCAGTGTCCTTGAAAAAACAAAGGTTAACATTTGCCATATGGTATGTCCATCTTTCGATGTCACATATTTGCATATTTAGCTTGTGTTTATTCAATTCAAGCCTTGAAGGGCAGTTGTTTTATGCTTAGTGACCACAAATGTGGAAGAAGCTATGTGGCTTATGAATTACGACTTCATGTCGTGTGGCTAACCAACACAACAATTTAGATCAAATTTGGTTTCTTTTGAAAAGCCATTTCAGATGGGACAACCGTAGATTGCTCGTGGATGAAAAACCCACCTTACTTTGACCCGGCCAGTGATTGAACCCCAAACCTTCTGGTTGCCAAGCTTCATTGCTACAAAAGCCACCACTTTTATCCACTTGGCCACAGCACTGGTTCAATTCTTTCTTGCAAGTGGGAAATAGAAATAATCACCCTATAAAATGGTCAATTTTTGATGGATTTTAAAGGGAATTGCAGTTATATTCTGGATTTTCAAAGCTTTTTACATCAAATAAGCAACTATGTAATTATCATGTCACTAGACCTTTCTGGGTTTTCATGCATTATGGTGAGGTGAAGAAGAGAAAATAAAATTGAATGAGTTTATAGAGTATATGTATTTGTAATGAAAAAGGCAAAGCCTTGTGTTTTAAAAGCAAACTGTATTTCTAAATGTTCTGAGATCAAATCTGATAGCCTATATTAGTGGCTTCACATAAAATACATAAAAATTATTGTTTTCTTTTCTATAATAAGAAATGAAAACTAATGAAGGCAATGTAAACATGTAACATTAATAAAATAGTACTTTAATATTATTTTTTTACTCTTTTTTGTTTCCAGGTGGACAGAACAGAGCGTATCAAAAATAGTCTGAACCCAACATTTACAAAAGGCGTTGTTGTGGAATATCACTTTGAGGAAGTTCAGAAAGTGAAGTTTGGTGTTTATGATATTGACAACAGTACGAAGGACTTACGTGATGATGACTTTTTGGGTGGAGCTGAGTGTACTCTTGGACAGGTTAGTGCTAGTGTGAAATATTTAACAGGTACTGAGAAAGATTTAAGTCTGTTTGTGTATAAACAATGTTACATTTGTCTTACTTTAATTGTGGATTTTGAGTGTTTTTCATTGCTTTCATTAATTATAATCAGTTACATGGAAATCGGTTCAATTTGTTGGTACACCGAGTAAAATTATTGTAAAAATGTGGATAGAAGATCCAGACTTTATGATGTATATATGCAGAATGTCACCATAGCATGTGCATACATGTGGCCTACCAAGAAGAATGCTAGCTAATGTCTACACTGATATTCTACATTTGACATGCCAAAGTTTTAAATTATTCAAATACTGTAAATGCAAAGTTTGGTATAATAAGAAAACAATGGTGAATTTCAGTAGTTTGTTTATTTATGTTTTAGTTTGTTTGAAAGGTTGGACATTCATTCAAATTATGTAATCAGCAATGGCACAGTGACCATTTTGGCAGGCCTAAAGATGAATGACCTGTGGCAACAGTGTTGGTCTCTTGATCTTTTGTTGGTATTTTAGATTTGCATGTATATTGAGAATGCATTATCAGTTAACATTCTGTTACTCTTAAAGACACTACACCTTCATTTGGGCAAAGTTTGCAGAACTGTATAAACTTAAAGTTACTTAAGAAACTGAAATTTTGGAAGTTTTTAAAAATTTGCATATTTTAAAATTTAATAAAAGTATTGCAGATTTCCATAAATTGTGTTCAAGTTTGCCCTCTGCATTCTATGTAGTACTGTTTTCATCATATATCTTCTACTGATGGCAATCTACTAATTTTCTTCTCATGAAATCTGTGATCTTGGGATTAATATATTTAATTAAGTGTTTAGTCACAGCTGTAATTAAGGCTTGTTTGCCATCTTCATCATTTTTTGTTTAGAGTCATGGTGGAAAAAAAATAGATATTCTATTAAAATACCACTCAGACTTACACACTTGTCAAATGAAAATTGAAAAACCAGATGTTTGATGATACTGTAAATATGGCCTAACCATCCTACAGGTCCCATTCAAGATTATGCTGTATTCATTTTCAATGTTTGCCCTCTGCCTTTGCAGTTGAGGATGAAATTTTTGGCTCTGATTAACAACAGATACTTATGGTTTGGGTCTCAAGGGATGTATGGTATTTTCAGTTTGAGTTACCATGGAAGTAGGTTAATAGTTTCTGCAAAGACTGAGAAAGAGTAGATTCAGTGTAAAAGTGAAAGTGGTCTTTGAAAGGTGAGGAATTATAATTGGAATTGGTGATGACCTATGAATAATACTGGGGTATGTAAGAATCAAAACAAAAGATTGGTATGTAAGTTGACTGGTTTACCTCCATGATAGTACAAAATGATTGGTTGATGTTTGGGATAGAATCTTACAGACATTGACTTCATGTATGCTAAAAGAAAAGGATTTAATAAAAAGAAGTATCAGGTGTGACCACTGATTGGAATGATGAAGAGAGCCACAGGGCCTGCAGTTAAATCGTTCCTCATATGTAATTCAAAGAAAAATTTTAACTGTGGGTCATGTGGCTCATCTTCATCTTTCTTATATGTTTTATTCAAGTAGTTGTATGCATAGTCATTTCAACTGGTTACAGCCTTTTAGTCGCACAGCCAAACTTGCACTGTGTTTAGATTTGGATACTAATTAAAGATACAGTAAAAAGACTTCCCTTGGTTTAATGTTATTTAATGCACCCTACTTACCCCACCTGCTATGTAATTTTTAAAGAAGACATCACAGAATGCTCCCCCTCAAACAAGTTGAATCTTTGTTTGATTGTACAGGGAAACCCCTCCTCCCAGCTTAGGCTGCTGCAGTGAGAAAGACTGTCTTCAGACTGGGGGCTCAAAGGGAGGGGTAGCTAATGGATGCAGAATGCCAGACTACATTGTTGGACCAAGTCAGTGGGAGCTACTTGGGTGATGACTATGAAACATGCTAATTATCAGTAGTTAGCATAATGGCGGAAGGAGGCAATTGATGAGCCATGTTTGTGAATAGTCTGGATTTGTTTCCCTTATTAAAATTCCCAAAGTATGGAAATGAGGAGCTCTACTGTGCTTCTTCAGTTTTGTTATAGTTGAGGAAAGTTGGAATGAAATAGATATGGTAAACTGCACCTATAGCCATCTTCTGGCCAGTTCAAAATTTCAAGATCAAAATCGTTCCAAGCTTTCAGAAGGTTTTTGTTGCCCTAGAAATAGGAAATTTTTTCATGTTATTTTACACTCATGCCCTTCTCATGTGAAAGAATCAGGGAAATTTTAAGTAAAATTACTGCCGGCATCAATGAGTGCATGATCACCTTTAAAGGTAGCATATTGTGTGCCATGTACTAACAATATCTTTCTTCACACAAATGTACTCTTTCACTTTTAAAGGTTTTCTGTGAGGTCCACATACAGTAGTGCATTAGCTTGTCAAGATTAGCAGTAAAATTGATGTCTTGTAATACTGTGTTTTAAATGTATCCTTTTTGGTTGCTTTTATAATGTTACCATAGCAACTAGCCTGTTCCTGGTGCCATAGGTTTTGATGTAAACAGAAATCCATCAGGAGGCTTGCACTTTGCTTATTTACTTGGGTTGTGTGGTTGTTTACTTCAATGATTTGGGCCGTAAAGTATCTACATTACAGCCTTTTTGACTTTGGTTTTACAAGTTTGCTTACTCCATTAGGTTCAATACCTGAAATGGTAGTCACAGTCTATTAGAAACAAGATTTGATTCAATTTAGATTAAAATCCCTGCGGCAGGGTGATTGATGCTCAATGTCATGGAAATCATTTTGCCTCAAATGAGCCTCACCTCTGGGACTGCAAACAGCGTTTTTGACTTCTTTGCAAACTTAGTGCAAAATCGTGGAGTGACAAGAAGTAAGCTTGCTAAATGAAGCATGCAGTTGCTGTATTCAGAAAGTATCATTGCTACTCTGCTATTTGTGATGAATGGGGAGAGTTTGTGGGTAGATAAATGGTCACCAGTTTTAACAGTTAAACATGTAAACAGAATTCTTTCTTAGCTGGTCACATTGCATGTTACAAACTCACAATTATCTTGGGTCACATACTCAAGGCATAAGCTTTACATCTGTGTTGTTTTAAGATGTAGTCACCTTAATTTGATTAACTTGGAGATAAATTATCACTCTGCTAAAGTGTAAAGCACACATGTTTGTCTGAGATATAAGGTTTAAAAGTTACGGAGTAAAATAATACATTGGTATTTTTATTTCATATCATTGAAAGACTGTTTCTTCAAGTGATAATCTAAATATCATGTTCCTGTGAATGACTCCTTTATGTGGATTTCGAATGCCATTCATGAAACAATTCCCTTAGTATGAAAATCAAATATTTTAACATTTTCTAATATGTTTTGACTGCTTTCAAACTGCATCTCTTAATGAGCTTTCTTTTCATCACATCACACACAATAGGTTACTACAGTAGTTCCAGGGATTATGATTTAATTCTTGAAGTACGTGTATACGTAATGCGTCTATGGACTCATGTCATTGTTACTGTAGTCGGGCAACAACTAGAGTGTACAGATCAGCTAACATGTCATCTGTTGTATGTGTTGCACTACTCAGTGCACATTACCCTGTGTGTATAAAGTATCAACACTGTTACACTGATTGCAAATAGCTTAACTGTGCATTCCAATGTATTTTTTTCCGGTCTACGTTTTCACATATATTGCTTTAAGTATTTCATTATCTTAATAGAATACAAATCATAGACCTGGCATAAAGTGCTAATGGCTTGGGATCAGATAACGTCAGAAACAAGTATATGGTAATGTAATTGCGAACTGACCATGCATCTGGCGTTTGCTACTGATATAGGTAGACTAATATTGAACAGAGGTCAGATAGAAAACTGGTGTTGGGAATTCTCTGAAGTTTTCATCAATATCTACTTCTGTAACCCCTAAGGGCCATTTGTGAGTTCAAGCATGAAACTGGGAGTTCAAATCATGTAGGACAAGCAGTGGTTTATCGGAACGACTGTCCAGTAGTTTATTTTAACATTGTCCCTTGTGTATGCCAATTGCTCTCTCCATCTACTGTACAGTACACTCAATACGGCATATTCAAAGGAAATGGATAAACTTTATTCATCCAACTCCCATTTACATAGCTCTGTTGCTGAGATATAAATTGTTGAAATTTATTCACTTAATTTGAAATTATCAATTGTGCAATAATTTGAGATGTCCTTCCTTCTTGTATAACCCACATTACCTGCTTTTGTTTCCTTTGGAAATAAAGATGTTTTTATGACCTTGGAACATTTACTGTTCCTGTGCATAACATTTTGTACAGAGAGGGCTTATGTATAGCCAAGTCACCCTATAACAGTAAGACAGTGATGACACTTTGGCACAAGGTACAGTGGCTTTGGAAAAAAAGAAAAACAAAGGCAATACTAAGTAGTACAAAAATGACATCACAAATTATTCCACAATCTACCCTTTTAAATTGAGTAAATAAGCTTCAGTATTTTCATCTCAGCTCAGGAATGGCCTGCAGAGATGGGAGTCTGACTGTTCCATTGTTTTTTCCAAGATTTGTAACATATACCTGTATTTTTGAAATTTTAGATGAAAGTTACCGTAGACAGAATCCCCTTTTCAGCTCTATGCTTCACCCCTTCTACATCAGTTCTGTGATCCATTATTTCTCAAGGATTCAGAGCCCTATGGATCGAGAAGCCTGGTATAGTAATTGCTGTTTGAACTAAGGACAATATATGCAGAAGACAAGTTGTTTAAGAATGGGAACATGGTATTGGAAGTCATATGCTAAGTGCTACAATTAAATTACAGTGGGAGTCACAAGGGATAAAATTTTATTAAGGATGAAACATATAGGCTAGGCATTAATACCACTTTGCTTTGGATGGAGTGTTTTAAATGTTCTGTAGGCTATTTGTGACATTATGGTAAGAAAACTTTGCAGAAGTATATTAAGTGTATTATTTTAAGTTCCTTTGCTAACCCTCTAAAACTGCAACACACATCCCCACCCCCTGCCCCCAAAGAGAGAAGCACTACAATTGTGTACATGTGTACCTTGTCTTTAAAGTAAGTACAGGGCATCTGTAGTTAGTTGCCATTTCATTACTTGCTCTTTGCTTGTCCAGACCTGTTTTGAGAGGGCGGTCTGTCCATCACTGGTAGCTTATTTACTGCATTCTTTTGACATGCCTCCATTCTCTCATCTGTCAAGTAACTGCTTTATGAATTGAAATTCCCAAATAAATCCCTTTCATTAAGCCAACCAAGGAGAAGTATGATGGCCATTTGTCATCATTCTGTTCGATTTGGGGGAATAAATTTTTCAGTTTGTCTAATGTGTTTTTCATAAAAGAGGATACATTTAGCTCTTAAATGTCCAATTTGTGTCTCGCTGTGAAAGTGATGGATGTAAATAATTCTGGCCACTTCATTGTACGAATATGCGTGCAAGCGGAGTGCATGTTACGTAGCAATACATGTTTTTATGTATCTAAGGTACAAGTTTCATCAGTTCTGTGCACCCTTTGGTAATTCTGCTTCATAAGTAGGTTATGAAAGGAAGCTGAGACTGATGAAAAAGAAGTTTACTTGGAGGGTTAAACCTTATACTATGGCATAATGTCCTAAAGTGGCAATGATGAATTTCACAGTATGGACAATTACTGTAACAGATCATTCCAGTGTCATTGTAAATTTATCTTGAGTGGATGAAATATGATGCGATCTTTTCCGGCAATAGTATGGTGGATGGATCAGGTTGCTGTGTGAGGTAATGATTGTATGCAGTTAATCTAAGACATGTTGATCAATGGCATTCTAATGTGACAGGCAGAATTTGTCATATTTAGAATATTTCTTGAACATAATTGCCCTTCTGTTCTAGACAAAGGGTATGAGGTAACCTTGTGTCATTGCTAAAATATAGTTTCAGCACAATAAGGGATTACCTCTTTAGATTCAGTCCCATGCTTTTTGTAACTATAAGTAGGAAGTGAAAATACTTCTGAATTTTTATTTTTCATCACTTTTTGTTGTTTTCTTTTTTAAAGAAAGAAGTTTCATGCAGGTACAGTTGCTGTCGATAGCTTGAGTTTTAACTCGGTAGCTCACACAGCACATGTTCATTCTGTGATGATTTGAAAGTTGGTACAGCTATGACACCAGTTTTGATGCATTGCTGAGTCAGTTATGTTGTACAGTAACTTGAGCAAATGGTTGTACTTCTAGAAACAATTTTTCAATTGTTGAAACACACTTGTTCTGATAAAACTGATATGTGCTGAAGTTTGAAGTTCTTTATTTCCATGATAGCGATTACAACACATATGGGGCAAGAATGCTTCTGCACCCCTTGTTACTCCAGTTTATTTTAGGTAACTTTATGAATCTCCACTGTCGAATGAAGGATTCAATATCTCTCATTTTATGCTTATTATTTCATGCTTCAGTTTATCTGCTCTTTGATATTTCCCAATAAAGTTTCATTAAAGGGGCAAGAATGTTCCTGGTATACCTTATTACTAAAGACACTGTAGTTTTCTTCAAAGTTAATTCACTGTATTTCTTTGCAGTTGGTGTCTGCCAAGAAGAGCACAAAACCTTTGTTGCTGAGGAGTGGGAAACCTGCAAAGAAAGGCACCATCATTGTGAGTATAAGTTTACTAGTAATATTTTCTCAAGTGTTACAATAGACCCTGCTTGCCTAGCCCCTCTTTAAGGCTTCCCTTACCACTTGGAGTGTGACTTGTGAAGGTAATGTGGCATGCAGCCTGCTGTGTAGTTATAGCAGGGGCTTGACATAACTACCAGCACTACTGGAATAAAAAACATTCATGCCTTCAGTGTTCTCCATGGTGCCCCTCCTCCCCCCCCCAAAAAAAATGAAAAAAAGACATCCAGCAAACAGTTTACGATTTTGTCACATCCAGTTTTGCTATGCCTTTTGGTGTCTTACATCAAATCCTGTAATAGTATTAGAAAGAAGGAGGGGAATTAGGAAGGTGGGGGGGGGGGGGAGGAAATGTTTCCTAAAATACAGGAAGTACATATTGGTGCCTGTATGCAGCCCCATGCCATTATTATTTCTTTTCCATAGATGTAAGGTTGTCTATTTTTAGTAAATTTAAACTTCCCATTTTGCCCAGATATTGACCAGGTTCCGATTTATATAGCAAATATATATCAAGTTTTCTTAGAAGTCATGTAGGTGAGCATCAGTGTCATTTTGCTCTATTTTTTCTATCATTAAGTATATATTAAATATGTCAAAATTACACGAGTTGAAAGAAAAGTGCACTGACATACCACTGGGGTTGGACCACTCCATGGGATTAAGACATTGAGGTATATGGGTACAACACACAGTGTAAAACAAAAAGAATCCAGCTAAAAAAGAAATCAGACCCCACCTTCAGTGACACATGATAATAGACAAGAGAATCATGATCAACTTCTGCCATCATCTGTGCTTCAATTTCAAACATCAAAGGTGATTTTATGAATAGCTTTCTGTCTTGTGTCAATGTATATTGGTGGTCTTTAAAGTAAAAGACAGTCTGTTATTTCTTGTGATGATTTTGAATTAATTGACATAACTGTGAAGTTTCTTTAGTGATGTCTTCTAAACTTGTGCAGTGTCCTAATATTTTTTACGATACATGGTGGTTCCAATATTATTGTGTGATCCCCTGAGCAACATTGAGTTTAAAATCAGAATCATTTAGGACTTGTGGTTTAAAAGCTGATATTTCATGTACTTTTTCAAACATGGTTATTGTTACTTCATCTGCACAGCACTCATTCTTTCTGAATCAATTGGTCTTTTACAAACAGTGCTTGTGAGAGAAGCCCCAAAATGACTTTTTTTTTTTGTCCATTTGGTTCATGTGATGGGCTAACAAAGGTGGCTTCCGGTTGAATTCAGGATTTATTTCAAAATTTGTTTATTGGTTTTATATAAGTCCCTACATGATATGGCCCCCGCTTCTTTATCTGAAATGTTCCTTACAAGACAAAATACCAGATATAGTCTTTGATCAGATTCTGCAAATTGTATTAACTTGGTTGTCCCTCGTACTAGGTGTAAAAGCGTTGGTGACCGTAGTCTTTCTGTGTGTGGACCCCTGTTACGGAATGAGCTCCCTCCTTTTGTTAAACTCAGTTCATCCCTTAGTATGTTTAAGAAAAACCTAAAAACATATTTGTTTACTATAGCTTTCAAAAATTTATGTAGGCCCTTATCATTGCACTTGTGTACATAATTTTTCACATTTTCTTTTTTCTTGACTGTAATTTGTGAAGTATTAGTTATTTTAAGTATTGTAAAGCGCCTTTGAATGTTTTACTAAAGGCGCTGTATAAATGTAATATTATTATTATAATAATAATAATAATAATAATAATAATAATAATAATAATAATAATAATAATAATAATAATAATAATAATAAT
>WURT03666319.1:0-17743 GCA_009936505.3 Holothuria glaberrima | reverse complement strand
ATGATTGAAAGAAATGGGACATCTTGGCATTATTTGAGTGCTATTCATCGAAACCACAATGCAATTTTTGCATTCTTGTTTCACTTTCTGTCAGTCCCAATTTTACCGTAACCCCCCCCCATGCACTAGCTATGCTACTGCAAACTTGTCTCTATCGGGACATTACCCCAAACCCAAAAAGCGCTGTCAAAATAATTGCCACGTGAGTTCACTCGGAAGACGGCTGTGTAACAATTCCATTTGATGGGAGGGGGCCGGAGGGGGGTAAGATACAAAAGGGTAGGAATAACTGCATTATAGGAGGCTTATACAACTGTTTGTTGATTTTGTTTGTTAAGTTGAAGTAATAGCTTGTGAAAGAAAACACTGTTACTAATCGACTTTGCAGATAAGACATGGTATTTATTCACTACCAGCAAACAACATAAAAACGTGATCAGATTTTGTAAGACTTCTGCTAATTAGAATGAAAAGTGATAAAGTGCTTCTTGGTCGTACTTATATTGGCGCTGTCTTACTCTCCTATATTCGATCACGTAGACAAAACAATCTATCTTTACGGACCAGCAACTGTTTGCTTATGGACCAACTAGATGTTTTTTAATTAAACCTCAAACGATACAGCCCCCACTAGGAACCACTGTAAAAAGACTGTATGGACAGGCCCGTATATAGCCTGAGTAAAGGTCTTATCACAGTGGGGAAAAAAAAAGCATCCGACATCTGCAGAGTCTATACTGGCAAACACAAATGCCATGTAAAAGTAGAATTTGGCAAAGTAAGCAACATGGAGCGTATGTTTGGAACTGTTATGACGTCACAACCAAAGGCTTTTACTACTTTACTTTCAATGTTCCGGGTCTTTGTCGTAGGGTGGGTCTTCGTTTCATAGTTCGTGGTCTTCGTTTTGTAGTAGGGTGGGTCTTTGTTCTATAGTTCCAGGTCCTTCGTTTTGTAGTAGGGTGGGTCTTTGTTTTATAGTTCCGGGTCTTTGTTTTGTAGTAGGGTGGGTCTTTGTTTTATAGTTCCCGGTCTTTGTTTTGTAGTAGGGTATGTGGGTCTTTGTTTTAGAGTTCCAGGTCTTTGCTTTGTGGTAGGGTGGGTCTTCATTTTATAATTCCAGGTCTTTGGTTTTAGGTCTTGGGTCTTTCGTTTGTAGACACCCCTGTGCTCTCTTTTTAAAAGGAATACCTCCTTGTTTGTATTTTCATCCTATTGTAGCCTATTTTTTTTTTGCAGATCAAAGATCATCTGAGGTCACCATAGGTCAAACTGTGCAAATTTTGTTAACACACTATCTCAAGGTAGGAAGCATGTATTCTTCATACTTAACATGTAGATATATTATTATGGAGTTGCAGAGCTCTTTTTAGGTCCAAAGTCATCTGAGGTCACTAGTAGTCAAACTGAAATCTCTATTTCAAAGTTGGAAGCATGGATACTTGTAATGTTTAAAGTGTATATGTATTATATGGAGAGAAAGAACCTAGTGTTTTTCATGGAGGTTAAATGTCATCTGATGTCACTGGAGATCAAAGGCTGAACGTCTTGTAAATAGAATATCTTCAGGTAAGAAGCATGGATACGTACTTAGCATGTAGATGCTAGATGATCAGTTTTTTATTTAAGTATCGTACTCAAAAGGGTCCCTTGATGGAATTTGCATTATCTAATCTTTTACTATGTTCTGCAGTTTGTAACGTCTAGTCTGCAAAATCTCAGTCAGTCTGCAGTCTGCAAAATAGTAGATCCGAAAGGTTACTAGATGTTAGAATCATGTACATGCACTACATCATAAGGGTTAGTTAGTTAGTTAGTCAGATGAGGTTTAACGGCCCAGTTTCCAACCAATTGGTTCAAGTTGAGCCGGCCATGGCCTATTTTCCAGTTGTGGCTAACTGGCTTGTTTTCCCCTAGTCCATTGCTTATGCGGAGCATCATGCACAACGGCAGAAGGTTCCATTTTTAAAGTCTTTGGTGTGACTCGACCTGGGAATCACTGAGTCTATTTCGCTCCTCCTTACCTCCTATTTACCTATGTATACCATTATTGCCCGCAATAATCGTCTGGCAAACCAACTTGGCTCGGCAAAATGCAGAAGGAAGAGATAGGGCTTAGGTCATAGGTCATAGGTATTCCCGCGGTGTTATTGGTTTGCCAGACGATTATTGCGGGCAATAACGGTATACATAGGTAAATAGGAGGTATCGTTGCTCATAGCCTCCCAAACCAGAAGAGTTTTGGGGATTTTGTGGGTGAAAGGTATTTATTAGAGGTCTCTGGAGTTTGAACTCAGAAAACCTTGTAAGCATGATACTTAAAGGCATTTTCCAGTGGCATTTGACCAAGGGTCTCATGTGAAAGAGAAATATTTTCAAATTCGTGCCCTTCAAACCCCGTAGCAATACTCTTTTCCTAACTCAAGATATCTCATATTAAAGAGTACTTATTTTTCTCTAAAAATACCTCCAGTTCTTATCAAGGTCACAGATTGTTATGTAAAGTGGGCTCATTGCCTCAGATTCCTTTTGTTTTTCTTTATAATTGAATGTCCTATTTGTCCTTGAAATTTGATACTGTTGGAATGATTGAATATGTTTCCATGTAGATTTAGCATAAATCTACACCATATGTAGGGCATAATCAACAAAGTTGCTAAATATTCCCTACAGCGGCATTAATATCATAAAGAAATTCAATTCTATGTCACATAAATGTGCTGCGATGACATCACAGATTTCCCATAATGCACTTCATCTTGAGAAAAAATGGCGTTTCT
Organism: Holothuria glaberrima; assembly: GCA_009936505.3. Classification (NCBI taxonomy): domain Eukaryota; kingdom Metazoa; phylum Echinodermata; class Holothuroidea; order Aspidochirotida; family Holothuriidae; genus Holothuria; species Holothuria glaberrima. The sequence goes on along the minus strand of WURT03666319.1, from coordinate 14,963 downwards.
TTGAAAATTTGTATCTTCCAAACGTTGCAAGCTATTGAGATGCAGTTTTCCCCTCCTAAAAGAGATAAATTTTCTGCATTTTTTAAATTTTCTGAATTTTGTCTCTGGAAAATGCCTTTAAGAAATGTCATTAATTATATAGTCTTAAAGCTCATAGAAGCTAGAGAGACACAAAAGAAAAAAAGACAGCACATAAGTACTTCCCTCTGTGTGCATGAGTACGACATTGGTAGATAAGGCTTACAGCAAGAAAAAGTGTTCTTATTTAGAAAAGTCTACGGACAATCCATCAAGTTGTTGTAAGTGGTTATTAAAGGTCACAGGTCTGGACTGTATCTTAGATTTTTTATCAGATAGCACATGGATGCAAACTGAGTGGGGGATGGAGAGAAGGAGGAAATGTGGAATGAGCCAGCAGGGCTGAAGGCACCACAGGAAGGGAAAGTATTTCTTGCACAGTGTAGGTTTCAGGGACTTATGTTAGGGCCCAAGGTGGGTTGAAGGGACAACATGCCAGGTGCAGGAATCCAATCCTCTAGAGGCTCTGAGATATTTACAGAGTTAAGGATATTAGAACAGACCATTTTCTTTTCATTTATTTGTTTTATCACAGCAACATATAAACATAATTACAAATTAAATACAGTCAACACAAGTTAGTGAAATCAGTGTTGTGAATGGAAGTACTCTTAAAAACCCTTTTGGGCTTGAAAAATAAAAGCACTCCCAAAGAGAGTAATCAAAATAGTAAACAAAGAAAGCAACCGAACTTTAACTGTCTATAAATGGCAAAGGATGTGTGTACTAAACAAGGTACAAAGTATCATTTGGTTTCTTTCTTATAATAGCCCAACTGAGACTAAGCACTGATTGATTTCATGAACAGCAGGCTTTAGGGTAGGGGGTAAGGATTAATGGTGGCAGGTGTTGCATGGAGTTTTCAATAATTACTTTCAGACTGTCCTGCAGGAAGATATGGGATGTATATAATGAGACAGCTAGCACATAGACAATGGGTGTGAATTGCTATTACTGTGAAGTATTGCAAAATTCCTTTTTGCATTGCAATAGTTATCCATTATATGAAAATACCCATAGTTTCAGGTTTTTTGATTATTATGTTGTCATGAGATCATCTGTGGTTTGGCTTTGGTGTACCCTTTCAAAAAGCTCTGCTGTAATTGTTATGTAGTAGGTACTTTTCAGGAGAAATGCAGTAAAGAAAGAAGCCAAGAAGTTTTGGTTTGAGAGAGATGCTCTCAAACTTCCATGGCAGTGCTTGTGATTCCTCTCACCATTCAGGATAATTAAGTTTTGATACCATTACAATGCACAGCAAGTGTTGATTTGATATTTCTTTGGCAGAATGGACACCCTTTATTTTTGAGGACATCTTGAATTGCAAAAGTATTTTCTCAAATGATATTAGATCGCTCAGTTCGTTAATGAGGTTTATAAGCAAATTTCTGTGAACTTCATGCTTCTTTTACAGCTTCCCATTTATTCTTATGGTGATGAATTTACCTGTACATCAACTGAAGTCTCAGATTCTTTTTTCAGTATTTGTGAAATATGTCAAAGCTATTTAGTTGTGGTCTATCACTGAAAGGTATGGTAAATTGCCCTGTCAACATTTGTCTGGTATTTTTATGGGGTTTTGCCAAAAAGTCTTTATGTATTATCTGAATTAGCCTAAATAAAACAAGTAATCTCAAATGCAGATTATGAAAAATAGTTTTAATATGAGAAGATGATACACCATTTCAGTGATTTATGTTGCTGTTTCTCTTTCAGGGATCTTTCAAATAACATTAATTCAATTCAAACTGGGATAGGATGAAGATGAAAGATCTTTAACTCTGCCCTCATCTTTTCCGATGTTCTGTTGCTTCTTGTTTGTTATTAATAATGATCAATATTATTATGTTATGGGATCAAATAGGTATTTCATACATGTATAGGAATTAACACTGCTTTTAATAATCAGTTGCTCACCAGCATGGAATTCTTATCATGCAAAATGGCTTAAATTGGTAGTTGGCTAGAGCCCCTCACTTAATCTGAATTCTCTCAGTATACTGTAGTTTGACTTGAAAAAGGAACCTGCTTACAGCTAAAAGGAAAAGAAGTTGGGCTTTGTATTACTTCATTTGTTACTCACTTAATTCATTTTGAGAGGTATTTTGTATAAAGATGGTTTTTATTTGGTTTTCTTGCCACCTTTGTGGTTTGTTTAAGTGGTAGTATTGATTCTTTTGTATTCTTGCATTTTGTTTTAGATTGAAAAATTAATTCAGCGTATGCAAGATGAAAAACATGGAGTGCCTGTCAGAACTGTTAAGAGTTTTATGTCCAAAGTGCCCAGTGTATTTACAGGTAAGAATTGTACTTGCTTTATTTACTGCTTGTTTGTTATCATTTTCTTGTGCAATCTTGGACAGTGTCTATGCCCAAATAAGGAAGAAATTTGCAGTGTAGTTTCCAGAATAGAGGGCAGCACATTACTTTTTTCTGAACAGTATTATTGAAGAGAAGGAACAGGAGGTGACAAAGAACACAACATAGTAACAAATTATGTAACTTTAAGAATGATTAAAAGGGACTGGAAGGGTATTTCTTTCCTTCACAATTAGTGATAGAGATCAAAACATATTGATACATTGTCCTTAGCATTCATAGTTAAGTCTTAATTTCTCAGTATGACCCAATTAATGCTATGCCATCTCTGGCAATGGCTTTCTTTGATGTGTGCATTTGGTATTTGCATGTTGTATGTTTTGAGATGGTATGCCTTTAAGTAGTGTTGTAAAGTTTGAAATATGCGTCGAAGTATGAAAGAAGAGAGTATTGGGACAGCCTCATATTTGGTGGTAGAGGTCATAAAGTATTGACATTGTTCTTTTCAGTTTTTTTGAATCTCAATGGGCACACATAAGTCATAGAGTACAGAAAACATAATAAGAAAGTTTAAAACAAAGTGTGCAAATGTGTATGCAGTTTTCACATTACTGTGTACTACATCTGTTGTTACAGTGCCCTTGTGGCAATTTATAGAGATATATTTAACATACTTATCTGTGAATTAAGTGTGCACAATAACATCATTTCAAAATTCAGTACACATCCTACATTGACACAGGTCACAGTGTGTTATCACTAGCAACAGTAGGCAATGTAGGCAAATCCTTCACTCTCATGAAGTAATGTATGTGCAGCTTGCTAAGAGACATTCAACTTGCCAGCAAAATTTTAACAGTTTAATCGCTTTAAAATGACTTGAAAATATAGTTCAAAGCATTAATAGTCTTTCAATTATAGCTTTATGGCTATTTGATCATATATACCTCAATTTTGGCCCCCACAAAGGAACAGATTTCAATCCTGAAACTACTGGACTGGTCCTATGGCACAAATAAGCTACTGTTCTTTGTCTACACTTACCACTAAAAGCCAGTATCTGTTATTCCAAGAGCAAGATAGATTGTGGAAGTATCTCAGACAAACCATCTAGCTAACAGTATGAAAATATTATACCTTGCATGTGTTGAAGAACCTCAAACAACAATCTGTAAATATTTTAAGAATTAGTGCAATTAATTTTTTTCACTGGGAATTTTTCTTTAGAATAGTATGGCACTTTTACCATCACCTAATATGTTTGTGTTTATTTATACTATACATATATATATATATATATATTTCACTAATTCCCCACTTAGGGCAAAAGAAGTTGTTGCAAAGTCGACCATATAGAGCGAGAAAAAAAATACGGCGAAAAAATGGATTCCCCTTAACGTTTTCACACACTTTTTATGTAGGAATACGTGTGGTTACGTCCTTTTACAGACACAATCCATATGCTATTACTTCAAAGTCGACAAATGTATGGACACCTATCTGTTAACACGCACGGATGGCAGGCCATGGAAATAACGTTGTTTATATCTTGAGTACGTTGGGGGAAATATATGCTTATGTATTTTATTTTATTTTTTTCGCCTTAAAGAGCCTATGTAATAGAGTGCTTGATGTGGTCTATGTTATGACTGAAATATATCAGAAACACAAAATATACAAATCTGGCTGATCAATTGCCGTGTATGTGGCCCCCAGGGACTTTTCAAACCGTAAAATCCCGTCCCCATTGACCAGTGAGTTGAAAAATGCAGAGTTAAAACCGACACTACAATGACGTCATTGCAGGGACGTCAAAGCCAAAGCTAGAATCTTTGTTACACAATTATGTTGACTATCAATGCGCTGTGAACTGCTGACAACTAAAAATGGCATTGCCTAGGTCATCAGTTTGAGAAATAAGAGTTACGTTTACCTACATGTTCTTCAAGTTTAATCGAAGAAGAAATTCTGCAGTACGAAGACGCTGAAGAAAGGAGAGATGAAGAGCCAGGCGCAAGGAAGTCAGCTTTACCAGCTTGAGCCTCTGGCTGATGAAGCTGAGCGGCTCAAGCCAGTGCCTGCACCTGGCGATAGCAGCGTGCTCCTAGAGCAGTTCGGCTAGATAATATGGCCTGGTAAGGTTTTGTACCGTAACTGGTTATAGTTTCACACTTACTATAGTTTCACACTTCAGAGGAACTACGTTGAGCTAAAAATTAACGCGTATTAGGACGAAAAATTCCGACATATATTCACCAAAAGTTGTGAGTCGCATCTTGCTTCAGACTGCCACCGAAAGAAGTCTTGTTTATATCGCTCGTAATCGGTTTTACGTTAGTAGTAACGGTTGCTGGTCGAGTCCCCCCACAGCAAAGTCGCCCCTCACAGTCTCTCACTACAAAGTCGCCTCTTGACAGAGTCGCACTGTACATAATATCTTGACGTATACCTTGGTCATACGCAATGGAGTAGGGAAAACAAGCCAGTGAGCGACAACTGGAAAAAAAGGCTGTGGCCGGCCCGACTTAAACCAGTTGGTTAGAAACTGAGCTGTTAAACCTATTCTAACTACTGTAACTACATACAGTACATACGTACGTGAACAAATCGTGCCCAAAGTCACCTGGTTTTTTATCTTTAGGGAAACTTTTGGAAAGTAACACAATAGATGCTACAATTTCCCACCACACGATCAGGCTTTTTCCGTCGAAATGTAAAAAAAAACCAAAAAAAAAACAAAACAAACAAACTCAAAGAATTCAATCACCGGGATCTAATGCTCATGGTTTACTCTACAGTGACTGACTATGAATGCAACAGTTAATCAGTGTTCACAGGATACATAATGGAGCATGTGTTCCTGTGATGATGTCATCCCAGAGGTCAATGTACTTTTACTTTTGAAGGAGTTCGGGGTGCCGGTGGCCAGTTTCTTTTTGTAATTTCTCCTGACTCGAGTGGTATTTTTCAGCATTGAGGTTGTTATAGACATTAGATTTGCTGGAAGAATCTTTTCAGGTGGCTGTTAATTCTCATTTCATAGGCTCTTTAAGGTAGGAAGATGTAAAGACTTTTGCCTTAAGGGGGGAATTAGCATTATATATATATATATATATATATATATATATGATGTGACAGCTATTTACCCTAGTACTTTGCATCAAGATGGGATAAACAATGTCTCGTCATCTCAAAAGTGACCATTTGCTTTCGTAATCTAGGAATGCTATTTGCAAACTCACAGTCTTTTCTCTAAAAAAATATGTTTGAACTTAACAATGAGCATAACTTACAAACCCTTGACACTACTATTGGTACTAAAATGGTGCCCTCTTATGCTAATATATACGAGTCTTTAATTCGCAATTGGTCACTTAACGGTAAAATGTGCGAAAATTTTTGGCTATACAGTATACATAGTTTCTGTGTTTAACTTTTTGATTTCTTGCTGAAGGCAGGCAAGGAATCAGTGCGATGTGATGTCGTGTGTATGTGTGTGTGCATGTGTGTATGTGTGTTTGTGACGCTCCTTGTAATCGCGATATCTCAAGGTAGGAATGAATGGCACTTCATATTTGGTATATAGATTTGTTATGTTGAGAGGGAGGACCCTTTTGTTTTTGGTGGAGGTTAAAGGTCATTTGAGGTCACCAGAGGTCAAAGACTGAAAACCTTGTAATCGCAATATCTCTAGATAGGAATGACTGATGCTTTTCACATATGATATATGGATTTGTCATATTCAGAGGAAGAATCCTATTGTTTGTGGTGGTCAAAGGTCATTTGAGGTCACCAGAGGTCAAAGATAGAGAACCTTTTAATTGCGAAATCTTAAGATAGGAATGACCGGCTCTTTTCATACTTGGTATATAGATTTGTCATGTTGAGAGGAAGAGCCCTATTCTTTTTGGTGGAGGTCAAAGGTCATTTGAGGTCACCAGAGGTCAAAAGCCAAAAACCTTGTAAAGACTATCTCAAGATGTAATGATGGACACTTTTCATATTTTAGATTTGTCATGTTGAAAGAAAGAACCCTGTTGTCTTTGGTGGAGGTCAACGGTCATTTGAGGTCGCAGGAGATTAAACTGTAAAAACTTTGTAAATGGCTTGTAAATACCATATCTCAAGATAGCAATCACAGATTATACTTTGTGTATAGTTTTGTCATGTTGAGAGGTAAAACCCTATTGTTCTTGGTGGAGGTGAAAGGTCATTTGAGGTCGCCAAAGGTCCAAAACTTAAAACCTTATCAATGTGGTATATGAAGATGGGAAACAGAAACTATTTATACTTAGTCTATAGATTTGTCATGTTCAGAGGAGAAACCCTGGTGTTCTTGGTGGATGTCCCAATTCACTTGAGGTCACCAGAGGTCAAATACTGAATTTTGTAAATATGACATTACAAGGGAGGAAGCACAGACAAATCTTTTCTAAGACCTGTTTTTTTTTTTTCAATTTTTTTTTCATTATTAAGTTTTTGTGGGGTTCAAGGTCATGTGAGGTCAGCAGGAGTCAAATTGTGAATGCATATTGTAAAATGACGATCTAGTCAAGAACTATAAATTTGAACCTCTGTGTAACAATGCATCCCCCTTTTGGCTAGGAATCACTAAGCCTTTGGGCTTTCTGGTTGTTTTTGTAGGTCTGCACATATGGGTTTCTTTCATCAATCCTGAACTAATAATGCAGAGTATTTGTGCAGTTGGTGGTAACAGCAGAAGGAGTATGCTGTTATTTGTCTGAGCAGGCAGCTTAATTTATTCTGAGATAATCCATGAGTTGACTAAAATCACTTCACTCCCTCCACAAACTTTCTCTAGTTGCAAATTTATCATGCTTTAAGTATTAAACAAATTTGCGATTGGTACTGTGAAATGTAAACGTGAATTACCAGCCTTTTGCCTTGATGCTGAACAGTGTGTGTACTCAACTATAAAGTTTTGATGCAATTTATGTTTTACAAAATAAAGCCTTGGGATACTAATTTACTAAAAGTACTTGCGCTGACGTGCCTGACTCTACACAGAGAGTTAAACATCGCACTGGATATTATCAGATTGTGCACAAATGTATGTAGTCCAAAAGGGCTTTTACCGATGTTGTAAATTAGGGAGCTATTGAAATGATTGGCAAGTCAGAATGTGTTGGCTAACGTCTTTCTTTAGGAGAGATAGAGTAATTTGAATGGGTCTAACTGTAAGGTAGTACAGGTGGCTCATCATTTAGCCATTTCTGTAAGATTCATTATGCATAGCAATGGATGTAACAGTTATAGTGATTAAATTTGAGAATCTTAGCATTGTACGTGAGTTCAACACAAGTCTATGATGTATCTTCAGTTTTGCCAAAATGATCATTGTGATAGTGTGTGTATGAGATTAGCTAGGCTGAGTATATCTTTCTTACAAGTTAATATGGGGTTTGGCATTTATTGCCCACCTTTGTTTATGTTACCTATTTACTATAGTTCTGATTTTGTCTGATCCACCTGTGCTGTAGGTTCCCTAATCCATTGACTTATACATCACCCTTAAAATGAACCAATAATGTACTGACGTTTATGGGCACATCAATACTTTAGTTGCAATTTGTCCTGGCTGGCGCAGATGTCAACCTGTATACATGTCCACAGGTCCGTACTTGCAGGCAGTGGGAAGTCACATGTGTAATTTAGTTGTGATGTTAGGGATTGGATAACAAACATGAAAACCAGCCCTACAATGCTGGAAGTTCACTTTGACCTGAAAACCAACAAAACTTGGATCTAATATACATTTAATTGTCAAAAATTATTGAAACATTGTAAAGGCATAACTCTCATTGTGATACCTGGAATTAAAGTGTTTTAATATGCAATTATCACATAACACAGCTGGTCACTCTTTGCAAGATAGAAATGCAATGTAGACAATTTTAAGAAAGTGTGTTCTGCAGTATGAATTTGTAGACCTGTGTTTATCAATGGTCAAGGAATGTTTCTTGTGTTATTCATCATGTGCTTCTATTTTTTGTAGGGGCTGATTTGGTTCAGTGGTTAATGAAGACCCTGGATATTGATCAAGGTAAGGTGCTATTAAATACATATTGCTTGCTATATCTAGAAACAGTGAACAACCTGCTTCATCATAAACCCTCTGTGTGCTCTATGTCTTCCACATCACTTAATCTACACTTGAAAACTGGTTAAATGCCTTTTTTGAAGTGATCTTGCAACTAAACAGAAGAGGGTTTGTATATGCAGTGCTTTGTGTATGGTTACACCCTCAATTTATAGGGTTTTTCCTTCATATGTATTCCTACCAAAGTGGTCATGCATGCAAAATTTAAACAATTTCAACCTTGTTGAAGGGTTTGTGATTTTCTTTTCTGTTACTCTTCTAGTCTAAGATATTCACTGTTAGACTCTATGTTCATATACATATTTTGCTTTAGTTGATTTACCTGCCAGTCAATATTGCCACTGGTCAATGGACTGTGGTAGCATATCATCACACATATGCTATGTAGGGGCTGCTGTGTGGGATACTTTAAGGATGGAGAGAGAGGAGGGAGGGGATTAGGAACACACACTTTGACCTTAAAAGGTTTTGTGGGCCTTCTTTTAAGCTGCCCCTTGCACATAGAAGAGATAATTTGATACAAATGTCATCTGCCAGCATAAAGTTCCTTTGCCATATGGGGTCGGTGGGTGACACGTCACTTCCCCATGACAACAACTTGATGGAGTGAAAACAAATAAGTTGCTCATATTCTGCGCTATAGTGGAGTGCAGGGATTATTTTCACTCCAGCAGTGAAGTGCGTTAGCGTTCTAATATGGTCATACCAAGGAGGTTCTCCTTTTAGGACCTCCTTGGTCGTATTATAGTCAGTTGTTGTTTTCACTCCAAAGTTGCTAGGGTAATGAAAAAACACGGATGACCGACTGACCCCATAGTTTTAAGTGAAATAATTACATTATTGAGCATTAAGTTCAATTAAGCATTACACTGTTGACTTAATAGTTAAAAGATGGAGTCATTGTTATGCACATTATTTCATTCATACTTAGCTATTATGAGAAGTTAAGTTGGTACATTTTCTTTGTGTGTAAATTTTCTCTGTTTAAGTACAGTGTAATTGTAACCATAGTTAGGCATGAGACTCATGATTTGATGAAATGACCATTAAAACATTTTAAAGAGAACAGTCTTGAGAACATGTATTGAGATTATGTCACACTAGCCGGTCACTAGCTGTAGCTAATATTCTTTTCAGCATCGTCACGTTAGTGATTGTTTACATTTTTTATTCCTTTTCTAAGGCAGGCAAGGAATCTATGCGATGGTGATGTCATATGTGTGTGTGTGCTTGTATGTATGGGTTTGTGTGTATGTGACGCATAGCTTGTAAACACGATATCTCTAGATAGCAATGACCAGCAGTTTCCATATGTGGTATATAGATTTGTCATATTGAGAGGAAGAACCCTATTGTTTTTGATTCCTTGCCGAAGGCAGGCAAGGAATCTATGCGATGGTGATGTCGTGTGTGTGTATGTGTGTGTGTGTGCGTGTGTGTGTATGTGCATATGTGACGCCTGCTTGTAAACACGATATCTCTAGAAGGGTAACTCCGAGGGATCTCGGATGAAGGATGAATCTCTGTGTAACAAAGCTTCCCCCTTTTGGCAAGGAATCACTAAGCCTTTAGGCTTTCTGGTTATTTTGAAATCTATTACTGTTGACCCATAGTATAAAAATGCAGTATTCAGGATTTGAACTAGATGATTTTTTTCAGGATATTTTGGCTGATTAGTAAGCAGCAGCTATTGAAAATAAAAATGGATGTACAGCATCCAATTGCTGGTTCCATTAATTCTTTGCATTCATTTTATGTTTGAACATGAAATCTTGAGGTAGGAAGCTTGGATGAATGTCATGCTTAGTAATAGATGTGTTATGGTTAGAGGAAGAACCCTATCATTTTTGGTGAGGGTCAAAGGTCATCTGCAGTCACAGGGTGTCAAATCTGAAAACCAAGATCTTTATTTGGGGTTACTACAGGTCAAAAAAGAAAATTTCCGAAGATCTCTATCTGGGTCAGCCCACATGTCAAAAAGCAGAATTTCCCAAGAATTCCCAAGATCATCATCTGGGGTTACCAGAGGTCCAAAAGAAAGGATTGCCAAGATTTTTACCTGGGGTCACCAGACGTCAAAAAGCAAAAAATTCCCAATATCAAATATAAACACAAACTGTATTTGGAGAACACATTAAGTTAGTGTTTGACCATTGACTGAAAGAAATGGGATAACATGGCTTTATTTGGAATCATCGAAACTTCAATGCATTTTTGCATTCTGGTTTAGTTGTATAATTATTTTCATGTTTTTGTTAATTTTCCTTTTTTGGCGGAAAATCTGTGCCAGGCAGGACAGTACATTTGACTGTGAGTGCCAGGCGCAAATAAGGAGTGCTGAGCGATCCCGCCTGGCACTGTCCACCGTAGCTAGAACCCTGATGAGAACCATCGTCATATCCTTAATTCTCATCCTAACAAATGTTTGACTGTATTGAGATACAGCAGCATTGCTGCTCTTGTTTTATCAACATGTCATTGGAGTTGGAGTGGAATTGTCAACAGGTGATGAAGGTGATCAAGAGTGGTGTGCAGTCACTTCATGACATAGCAATACTTATACCTCTATTGCCTACTTTTTGATTCTTTGCCTAAGACAAAAGGAATCTTTGCAATGGTGGTGCTGTGTGTGTGACGGCTTTGCTTTTAAACACGATATCTCAAGTAGGGTAATTCTGAGGGATCTCCTACTTGGTATGTGGGTTGGCCATGTAAGGTTGATGATCCGTATCAAATTTGGTGGAGGTCAAAGGTCAATCGGCGTCACCAGAGGTCAAAAGGTCAAAACCTTGTGAAAGCAATATCTCAAGAAGGGTAACTCCTAGGGATCTCATACTTGATTTGCAGGTTGGCCACATTGAGTAGATGATCCCTATTGTTTTTGGTGGAGGTCAAAGGTCATTTGGGCTCACCAGCGGTCAAAAGGTCAAAACCTTGTAATATCTCAAGAAGGGTGACTCCGTGGGATCTCATACATGGTGTATGGGTTGGCCATATCGAGTAGATGATCCGTATGTTTCTGGTGGAGGTCAAAGGTCATTAAGGGTTGCCAGAGGTCAAAGGTCAAAACCTTGTAAACACGATAGCTCAAGATGGGTAACTTGGGAGGGTCTCAAACTTGGTGTGTGTGTTGGACATATTGAGTAGATGATTTCCATTGTTTTTGGTAGAGGTCAAAGGTCATTTGGAGTCATTCGAGGTCACCACAGGTCAAAAGGTCAAAACCTTGTAAACACTATATCTCAAGAAGGGTAACTCTGAGGGATCTCGTACATGATGTGTGGGTTGGCAATATTAAGCAGATGATTCCTATCATTTCTGGTGGAAGTCAAAGGTCATTCGAGGTCACCAGAGGTCAAAAGGTCAAAACCTTGTTAACATGATATCTCAAGAAGGGTAACTCCAAGGGTTCTCACATTTTGTATGTGATTTGGCCATATTGAGTAGATAATCCCTATTGTTTTTGGTGTAGGTCAAAGGTCATTTGGTGTCACCAGAGGTGAAAAGGTCAAAACTTTGTAAACACCGTATCTCAAGAAGGGTAACTACGAGGGATCTCATACTTGGTGTTTGGGTTGGCCATATTGAGTAGATGATCCCTATTGTTTTGGTGGAGTTCAAAGGTCATTTGGGGTCACCAGAGGTCAAAAGGTTAAAAACTTGTAAACACCATGTCTCTAGAAGGGTAACTACAAGGGATCTCATACTTGGTGTGTGAGTTAGCCATATTGAGTAAATGATCCCTATTGTTTTTGGTGGAGGTCAAAGGTCATTTAGGGTCACCAGAGGTCAAAAGGTCAAAACCTTGTAAACACGATATCTTAAGAATGGTAATCCCGAGGGATTTCATACTTGGTGTGTGGATTGGCCATATTTAGTAGATGATCCCTATTGTTTTTAATGGAGTTCAAAGGTCATTTGGGGTCATGAGAGGTCAAAGGGTCAAAACCATGTAAACACTATCTCCAGAAGGATAATTGTGAGGGATCGTATACTTAGCACATAGATTGCCCATACTGAATAGATTGTCTCTATTGGTTCTGGTGGGGGTCAAAGGTCCTATGGGGTCACCAGAGATGAAAAGGTCAAAACATGTAAGCACTTTAGCTCAAGAATGGTAACTGTAAGGGATCACATACTTAGCATGTGGATTGCTCTTATTGAGTAGATGATCTCTGTAATTTTTGGTGTAGGTCAAAGGTCATTTGGGGTCACCAAAGGTCAAAAGGGCCATATAGGGTAGGTAATCCCTTTTGTTTTAAGTGGAGGTAAAAGGTCATTTTTGGTCACCAGACCTTCAAAAGGTCAAAACCAACATGATATTTCAATCAGGATAACAGTTAGACAAAGCTCAAAATACGCGGGTAACCAGCCATTATTTGTGCCTGTAGATTAGAATAAAGCGCCCGGAGACCTGATCAAAATGGTACCTCAAGCGCTAATTACTCATGAAAATAATGCCTGGTGAAATTCACAGAGAATAGTTTTCTTTAAGAAAATAATGCCTGGAGCAACGCCCGGAGAGTATTTTCTTGAGAAAAACATGCCTGGACCCTGTTTTCTCATTAAAATTACTGCCCAGGTGTATTCCAAACCCAAATCAAAATTGTTTGAATATAGGGTAACTCCTGGGTCACCAAAAGTACCTCCTGGTCCAGCCTGAAAGCCTGTGGACCAGGAGTTAATTTTGGCAGAAAGTAGCTCCTGGTATTCGACTGCTTATTTTGACCCCTGCTGTTAGGGGTCACATGCTTGTCATGTGGGTGATTCATGTTTGTTACAATATATCCATACGGCAAGGAATCACTAAGCCTTTCTGGTTCCCTTACTCAAATTATGCTTACTGCTGTATCCACTATAGCTTTACACTGTGACTATTGTTATTAATTTCACCAGTGATATTTGCTCTTATTGTAGGTTTGAAATATGTTTAATTTGAAAGTAAAAGTTCTGAAGGATCAATCACTTTTTTTTTTTTTTCTTAGCAAATGCAATACACCTTGGCTCATTAGTAGCTGCTCATGGTTACTTCTTTCCTATCACGGATCACGTCCTGACTTTACGGGATGACAACACCTTCTACAGATTCCAAACTCCATATTTCTGGCCATCCAATTGCTGGGAACCGGAAAATACAGATTATGGTTAGTATCAGTGCTTTGTAGCTCACACTTCATGCATATGGGTATGCTTTCCTGATTCCCCCAGGAAGTAAAAATATTGACTGGTGAAAGGAGTAAAGTTATGAGTAGAAAAAGGAATGCCAGGGGAAAAGTAGGAGTGGATAGGTTACCACTGCATGAGGCAGAAGCTCAGTACACATTGCAGTTGATGTCATTTCTAAAGACCCCATGGAAAACAAATCAAAATATGGATGAATTCCTGACATTTGATAACTTCCTTTATGAATATCTCGGGACAAGAAAACCCATAGGTTTCTCAGACTCTTAACTGGGTGCAATCTATTTTTTAAAATGGTATGTGTTAATATGCTTCAATTTGCCCTCCTTCTAAAGAACTAGAATTTGTATTTCCCTCATGTATAAATACATGAGTCTACATCACCCTTCCTTACCTCCTATTTACATATGTGACCCACACTTACCTGCACTTATACCCAGCAAATGAAGAGATGGCTCACAGGTAGAGAGCCCTCTGGTAGAAGGCCCTATTCATTTTTCCCTTGCTATGTCAAAAGTCTACACACTGTTTTTTCGACTTGGCTTAGAACTTCGCCGTTTTGGAACAGGTTTGTGTTTTTATTTCGTTTTCTAAGATGGCTTTAGAGTATTCTCTGATCCTCCTGAAGTGGTTTTGGATAGCCAGTGAGCTATATTTTCATTTGCTGGTTATAACTGCAGGTAAGTGAAGGTTACATATGTAAATAGGAAGTAAGTATCAGGGCTCGTAGATTCCTAAACCAGGGAGTTTTGTGCAATTAAATGTCTTCAGTATGAATGTTTATTGTTTGTCCTCTAACTGTGTGCCATGTGATATCAAAACTGATGAAAGGAATTTAACATATGATGGGTTTATGATGTTAGGAAGCAATAAATACTTTTGGGCACTTTTGTAGATTTTGATAAAATTTCCCTAAAGCCAAACGCACAAGAACAACAGAAAACATGAAACAGAAAACACGTTTGGTGTTTTCTCTAGCTGATGTCCCTATGCATTGGATGAAAACAAGAATTAACATTTTTGTCTGAAACACTTGTTTCTTAGCTAAGGGACCAAATCAAAATTCAGTATGCGTGTGGCAGTTTACCGTGCTAGCTCTTAATCCGCACGCGTGAATCGAGTGGGAACACGCCATGAATAGATCTATTGTTCATGCCCAGCCCCTCTGCCGAAATAAGCCGTTTGCGTGTCGGCACGCTGCTATTGAACACATACAATAGCCTAATCTGGCTTCTGAATCAACTGCACGGACTGGCACGCTTTG